>CATKHM010001113.1:0-11181 GCA_949751825.1 Blepharisma undulans | reverse complement strand
GATCATCGCAAATGCTGCAAGAATTAGATTTTCGGCATCCATATGAGCAAGAACTGCAAGACTCACATGATGTTCCAGTGTAAAATTGATTTATATCACAATTTCATAAGCAGCTTGACATCATCCCTGCTCCACATAAGTTTACAATTTTGGATGAAAAATCATCTATTGCTGCATTTCATAATGTTATCCAATATACAAATCCTGAAAATAAAGTATTGGATGAACTTTTGCCTAGCGTAAGCATTGATGGAGAATCTCTGAATATTCTATTATTATAGACAGTTGGATTGCTTGGAACATTATTAATGCAAGCAATAATTGTACTTTCACCGTTGCTATAATGTATTGAATATGATAAATAATTCCATCCTGCAAAACTAATAGAGGGTGTTGTAAAAGTACTAGCAGCCTGCAGTGGATTTTGCAAATTAATAAAGATTTGACCATTGCTCTTTATTGTGAAGCTATTTTCCTTTTCAATAACATCACCAGAATTTTTTACAAGAATTCACAAGCCTAATGAAAAACTAGAAAACAAATCCAAAGATTCCGAGCTTTTCAAGAATTTTCCGCCAGAAAAATAAAGTCCTCTGGAAACAGCTGGGATTGGATCATCACTTTCGGGATTGTTTGAAAAGTAATAAGTATTTGAGTTTGAGCCTACATTAAAAATTCCATACTTTCCTTGAAACGTACCATATAAAGAAACATCTGCTATAGGAAGTGATGTTTCTGTGCATCCAGGAATGCCAAATCCTGTTGGACATTGATTTCAACACACAGTTCCTACTAAAATCGATGTAGAAACGCATGAATTGCATTCAAAGTAATAACTCCCTGCACAACTGCTACAAAAACTATCACAAATTTCACAGCTTTCTGATGATTGCACCCACATCGCATTAGAGTCGCAAGTACAATTGCCATTATTCAAAGAAGCACCAGGAATGCAAGAACTGCAATCTCCATCAAATGTACTGCAAGCTAAGCATTCTTTCTGTTTACATAATCGGCAAGTTAGAGAGGATCTACAGCCATATGGACTACAGCTTCCTGAGCAAGTAATACAATTGCTTGAATAAAAATACCCAAAGTCACACGAGCCTGGGCATATTTTTTCAGAAGGACAGCTTGTGCATCCAGAATCACATCCAGATGTAATTCATTCACTTAGTGAGTGTGAGTTATCATTAAATATTTTTAGACTTCACAGAAACCCTGTAAATGAATCATTAATATTCTGCTTTCCTATCGTAATGTTTCCACTACTAATAAATGGCGTCAAATTGCTGCTTGACAAACTCGAACTTGATATTGAAATTCCATCTAAAATATAGAAAGCTGCTGTATATCCATATCTGATGTCTGCATAAATGGCTATATTATGTCAAGCACCAAACAAATTTGTTGTGCTAGAAATAGTTGCGGTTGTAGAATCTTGCAGTCGCATAATAAAATTTAAATACCCACTTGAATCAACTGAAATATCTATTATTGAAACAGACCCATTCAATTGTGATATTATGGCGCCTTGAGAGTTTAGATTTACTCATATAGTAATTGTAAACCATGGACTTAAAACGAGATTTGCTGTGGATGCCATGTATTTTCCAGAAGAAAAATAATATCCTCTGCCTATTGAAGGTATGGGATCAGCTTCATCAAAAGAAGGATAAGCATTAGATGATGAACCTACAGTAAAAACATCAATTGTATCCAATTGAATAATATTTTGTAAAGCCAATGAAACTATAGAAGATGATGGTGGATTTGTGCATTGATTTAGAGAGTTATCTTGTGTATACCCAGTTGGACATGGAGAAAAGCATTGGCTGTTCAGTAAATAATAGTTTGAAATACAAGAAGTGCATTTGTTGTATGCTGATTTGGTTGAACAGGTAGCACATCCAGTAAAGCACCCCGGATCACATGAAAATCCATCTGCTGAAGCCTGATAACCAGTATTGCAAACACATACTCCATTGATAGGTGTTGCATTAGAAATACATTGAATGCATTGTTTTGAATCGAATCCAGTACAAATATTACATAATAAATCATCACAGATATTACAATCGTGGCTTCTTCTACATCCCAAATGGCATCACAATTTGCAACTACTGCATGAAGATCCTGTATAGTAATAATTGAAATCACAGGTCCACAGACAGCTTGTACCTAATCCAGCTCCACACAAATTATTTACTTGTGAAGAAAAATCAGTAATTGGGACATTCCACAGCATGAACCAATAAATAAACCCCACGAATTGAACAACATTACCTTTTCCTATATATAATGTTTTCGACTTTTGATCTCTGAAAATCTTTTTGAGTGGAGTTAAGCGCAATTGTTCTATATTATTTATATAAGTCTTGATAGAAGTTGATGCGATAGAAGAAATCACTGTTAATGATAAATAATTTCAAACAGATAAAGTCGAGGTTGAGTTTCTGCTTAATAGATATGAAATTTCTTTTTGATCTTCTGCTGAAATTTTAAATGCTCCATTGGACGCCAAAAATAAGCAATTTTCTTTATATATTATGTCACCGTTCGTTATGGTATATACCCAAACTCCAATTGAAAAACTATGTGAAAGATAAACTTCTGTGCTTGAAATTAAGTATTGTCAAGCATTAAAATAAAGCCCTCTTTTATAGGCAGGAAAGGGATCAATAGGCTCAGGCGAGTTTCAAAACTGATAAGAGCTTGCATTTGTGCCTGTTATAAAAATGCTATAGTTCCCTGCAAAATCTCCACCAAAAGTTTGGTCTATCACAGGGGTCGAAACATTTTTACAGTTAGGTGAAATAAAACCATATGGGCATTCACGTATGCATAAATTCCCTATTACAGTATTGCAAGTGCTGCATGGAAAATTTCCAGTTGATGAACAACTTTGGCAGCTTTGTGTTGTTTCGTTGAAAATTGCATCATTATTACAGTAGCAAGACCCTGAATCTAGATATGCGTTATCTATACAAGAAAAGCAGTCACCATCGAATTCATCACATGTTAAGCATGTTTCTTGCTTGCATAGTCCGCATGTAAATCCGTTTCTGCAACCCTTATTGCAGTCAGGTAAGCAATTTTCACAGCTATCTCCTGGGTATGTATTTATTAAACACTCACTGAGACATACCAAACTACTTGGACACTTAGAACATGACCCCTGACATCCAGTCTCTGAATAGTCAAGCCCATAGCTGATAGAATCTGAATATATAGAAATTTTATCGATAAATCCTTTGAATCCGCGATTTATTCAATTATTCATATCATATCCTATATTAAGCAATCCAGAGCCAGAATCTTTCATATAAGATAGCTGAGTTGTAACTGCAAGAGCATCCACTATCCCATTGACATATACATTGAAAGTAGTTGATCCATAAATATCTAAATTTGAAATTTGCGAAATATCAGAGCATAAGTTTGCAGTAACTGCAAAGTAATTTCAAGCGTTGAGCAGGCTTTTAGTCGTGCTCATTTCTAATTGATTCGTTGATGAAAAAGTATTAAGCGCAATATTAATATAGACTTTCCCTAAGTCATTTATTTTTATTTTAAATACGGGATTTGCATCAGACACGTATTTGATTAAAACATATCCAGTTTCAATTGCTTTTATCCACATTGAAATAGTGAAGCTTGATCCGAACATAAATGGTCCATAAATTGTCGCATCATCATAAAAATAGTAACCGCGCTCTATTGCAGGCAAAGGATCACAAGAATCATAATCAGGATATTGATAATTGTTAAACCCTCCTATTGAGAGAAAGCCTATAGTGTCAAGCTTTATCAAGCCATAAAAATCTATTATATAGCTAGAGACTGAGAAATCGCAGTTATTTGTAGAATCGTTCGCTTTATACCCATAAGGACATTCGGAATAGCACATACCACTATATAGGTAATATCCTGAAAAGCATGATGTGCAAGAGTTATATATGAAAGACAAGCAATTCTTACAGTTTTCAGGACATTCTGAACAAATATAATTGTACATTGAAAAATATCCATCATTACAAGTACAAGTATGAGAGGGAGTGAGCACAGCATTAGCTACACAGGCTACGCATGATTCTGGGCTAAAATTACTGCATGAAGCACACAAAGTGTCGTCACATTGATTGCAAAGAATGTTTCTAAGGCAGCCGGTAAGAGAGCTATCACAACTGGAAGCATCATTATATAGAGCAAGAGTGTAGGCTAAAAGACATGAACTTTTCAGTCCAGTTCCACAAATATTATCATTAATTCAGAAAGAAAAATCATTGAATAGCACATTTCATAGCTGAAAAGAATAAATATAGCCTACAAAGTAGCTATAATAAGCATTAATTCTCAATGAACTTATTGAAGTTTGCCTGAATAAATAATTCCATTTGGTTTGGGATGTAAATTGATTTCCATTTAAATAAATCTTTACGATAGTGCAATTGGTTGCAGATTCAATGGTAAATGATAAATAATTTCACGCGTCACTTGGCACTTCTGAGACAGGTGTAGCGAACTTAGACTTGATATTTCATCTATTTGCTAATTGATACAGTAGGGATCCATCAGTGGAGAGAACAAAATCATAGTTATAATATGATGAAAAGAAAGAAGCCAAATTTCCATGAATTAAAGTATTCACCCAAACTCCAGCTGAAATATCATGATTTAGTCAAATAGGATCTGTTTGCAAATACATGGCTTCGCTCATAAATAATCCTCTTTGAGCAGGAGACATTGCATCATTGCTATCAAGAGTCTTAAAAAAGCTAAAGCGAGTTGAATCCAAATCATTGTTAAATATCCCATAACTTGTTTTAAGGCCTGTAGTAAATAGTTCATTTATAGCAGGATTCGAATTAATATGGCAATCAGTATAAAAGCCATATGGACAAGAGGCTAGACAAATTGATCCTACAAGAGTGAATCCAGGTTGACACTCTGAGCATTTGAAATACGTATTACTTAAGCATTTTTTGCAAGATTTATCACAGAGATCACAAATAAGAGAGTTTGAATTTCAAAAATATGAGTCGTCACAATCACAGCCTCCATTTTCATTTAGAGACGCATTAGAAATGCATGAAGTGCATGAACCTGAAAATGATAAGCAGCTATAGCATTCAGGCGCTCGGCATAGTCCACATGATATTCTATTTCTACAACCATAGTTACATTCACTAAGGCATTCTAGACAATCTGAACTTGAATCATCTAAATAAGATAAAAATGAGCACATTGGAAATTTCATTCCATTTGGGCAAGAAAATCCTCCACAGGCAGTTGGATTTCAATCATCTCCACTGTGCCACTGATAATTATATGCAGAAAAGCTTCATAGAAACCCAGTAAATCCTCCAGTCGAGCTTCCAATATACATAACTCCTAAATCATATAAATATGCTTCCACAAACTCATTTAGAGAATCTTCAACAAGATTGTTATTAAATAATGTCAAGGATAGATAGGAATAATATAGATCCCCTTCTATTGCTAAATATCTTCATTTATTCATCATTGAAGAAGTTCCTGTCGAACTAAACGTAGAGCCATCAGTTAATTTCAATGAAATTGCCGGATACCCTGTTCCTGGTAAGATAGATATTAAAACATATGTATTTTGATCATCAGATTTCTTATACAATATTCCTGGAGAAACCGTGTATACCCAAAAATTTAAAGTAAACAAAGGTGATAAATAATTAACTGAGCTTTTCAAATAGCTTGAAAGTTGAAAGTAATATCCTCTGTTATATGAAGGTATAGGATCGTTATTATCATAATTTGGATATGAATTATTATTCAGTGCACCTACTTGAAAGGTCGATATGGTGTCTAAAAGGATAATGTCATTAAATTTTAACGATACTATCAATTCTCCAATTTCCACACATAGGTTTGATGTAGTGTCTTCATAATATTGTGAAGGACAGCTAGGCATACAAATAGATTCAAGCAAATAATAGCCTGGTGAGCAAGCTCAACATAATACAGGAGAGGAGTCTCCACATTGAGAGCAAGCAATATTGCATTGTTCGCATGATAGTCATGGAAGATCTCAATTGGGATAATACCCCTCTTTGCATTCGCACCACTCTCCTTCTGCATTCATAACGCATTGGTCGCAACTGCTGTCAAATGAGCTGCAAACTCCACAACCTGCTTCTAAACAGAGACCGCAATTTTCATATCATTTGCATCCAAGTGTGCAAAAATCTTCGCATGGATTACAGTCTGATCCAAAAAATAAAAATCCACAATTTCACAAGCAGCTGATTCCATTTCCAGCTCCACATCCTCCATCTCCCATTTCTCTAGAAAAATCACTTATGACTCCTCCCCATAGTTTAAAATAGCTTACAAATCCGTAATAATTGGCAGAAACACTTTGACCTATAAGCAATCGATTATTTCCAACCGGTCTAAACACATAATCTCTTACAGACCTCAATGCACTTGGAGAGTTATCAGAATATACAATAAGTGATGTTTGCTTATTTGAAAAACTGACGGAAAAAGAGAGATATTTTCAGTTTTCAGGATTAATTGATACTGAATTTGATAAAATAGCAGTTGATAAATTATCTCATGAAGTTAAGAGTAAACTAACTGAGCCTGAAGAAGAAACTTTGAGATATCCAATTAAATCCCCTAAAATATCTCCTGATTCAGGCCTTACTCATAGGGAAATTGTAAAGGTATGCGAAAGATCAACAGCTCCTATTAAATATTTTCCATCTGAAAAATAGAGACCCCGATTTTCAGTTGGTATAGGATCTACTTCTTCTGGAGAGTTAAAAAATTGATATGTTGAAGAATCAGTACCAGTGATAAAGATATCATAGTTCCCAGCAAATGGAGCATTAAAATCAGCTGAAATCAAAAGTCCAGTATTCAAAGCACAATTTCCAAACCCATAAGGGCAAGAGTTCATACATACTCCATTAATTAAAAATTTTCCAGTTTTGCATGTATTGCAACTCCAAGTTTGAGAACAGTTTTCACATAACGCATCACAACATCCAGGAACTATTCCAGTACTACAGCTTGTACACATAGATGTTTTATAGCCACTGCAAGAGATACAATCCAAACTTTTGCATATTGAACAATTCTCACTTCTTATGCATCAAGGCCAGTTTACTGAACAAGAGCTGCATGATTGACAGCTAGACCCATCCCAGTAATTGGAATTTACACAGGACGGAGGGGTGACGATTGGAAAATAAATATTAGTATCACTGTTAACTTGAATCCAACAAATAAAGCCTTGAAATGAATTTGTGGAGTCTCCTATGACTCAATCGTAGCTTCCATTTGGAAAATTTGCTTCTTGACTGGAAATAGTAAGCGATGATGGATTATTGTTTATAATAATTTTCAAATCAATTGAGTTATATGCTGTTTGTATAAATTGAAAATTCACTGATTGTCAACTATTAATTGTCATTGCCCCTTGAATATAGCTTAAAACATCATTTCCTGAATTTGTTTGATCTTTTAATAACAAATTCATCTGATAATTTCCTGAAAGCGCTTCAATATTAATATATTCCAATGTTCCAATTTTTACTTTGAATATTTCTCCAAAAGATATAGGGAAAATTCAAATATTCATCGTAAAAATGTAGCTTGGAATATAAGTAGATGAGTTAATCAGACTTGATGTTGCTGAGAAGTAAAATCCTCTATCTAATGTTGGAAGTGGAGTTTTTAGGCCTGAATCAGAAAATTGAAGATTTGATGGGGTTGAAAAATTTTCTATTGATGTGGCAGTCAAGTCTTGGTAATCTGAAAAATTAATAAGAAAAATTTGACCAGATGGGATTGAGCAACTGGGGATTGGAGACGAAGAAAATATCGAATTTGTTGGACAAGTGTCAACACATAGCAAATTTCCTATAAGTTTATAGTCTCCTGAGCATATAGGGCAAGGAACTTCGCATTGAGAAGATTCACAGAATAAGCAGCATTGAGCATAAACAAGCTCTGAGAAGCAGGCTATTATTAAATATAGCTTTAATCTCATTTATTTATATAGGAGAAAAACTAATCTTGCAAAAAATGCTTACAAACCATTTATACGACAATTTTGGTGACGTATTAAATATGAACAAATTATTTGCTAGACCTCTTCGGCAGTTAATTGAAAAATTTATCTATCTAATTGTCAAAATCTGCGGATATTTCGTTTTTAATATCCGAGTTATATTATAAATTATTTGATCTTGGCTTGAGGATTTTTATATTTTGTTTTTCTTAGTTTTTCGCTATTAAAATCTTCATTGCTTACAATATAAAGGAATAAAGCATGCTACAATAGCTAATAGTCTTTGAGACTTTAAGCTGCATATCTCTATTATTTTTCAAAAGTTCAACATCTTAATGGTTGTTGAAAATATTGATCATATTAATTCAAGTATAGAAGATTATTAAAATTATCAATATAATTACATTAGATATTAAAATTTAATTTAGTCTTAATTTTCTTTGTAATTCTGATTAATTGCTATATTTTAGCCAAATGTCACTCACTTTTATACTAAAGACCTCCAATTTCATCCTCTAAATGACTCAAATTTAATTTATCTTCTTCAAAGCTGAGTATTGAAGCAAAATTAAACAAGAAAAAAATTTGGGATGAATTTGACTTTAAAGATCTTGCATTTAAAAAAATTCTCAACATAAACTAATTATTTCTATTGAGATTCATTTAGTCAAATAATATTAGAATATCTGTGACGTCATTAAATTATTGAATAAATTAAATTATAATTAAGATATACTGTGAAAAATATTTATAAGATTAATCAAAATTTTGATAGATAGAATCCTAAAAATAATGCTCGTCATAATAAAATTGTTATGATATGTCTTAAATTCTTATGAATTTACCTTTTGAGCATTGAGTAAAATTTTTTGATTTAAAGATCAATTTAACATAAAGAAATATCCGAACTTGCTTAAATTAATAGATATTGTAAATATTTGCTACAATTAAGATTTTTTAAAATATATGATAAAACTATTGCTCATAATATATTGTAAAATTTTTATTTGATATAAAATTATGGAAATCCAACATATTTTCTATTGAATCACTATATGAAGGGATTTATTGTCAATTTTTTGAAATACAAAAATTAACTAAAATAAATTAAGGTTTATTTTTTAACTTTTCAAAGCATTGTCGCTACATTTAACTACTCCAGCTTTTTTGAGCTTACTCTTTAAGACTCCATAAAAATTTCTTGCAAAAATGGCTATTGAAGCCAATGTCTGGATTCCAATAATTGTGATTACAATTGCTACAATTCCATCCTCAATAGTTGAAACAATTTCCTGTTCCAAATCAAATAAATAAATTGATGTTACACTCATTATTAGCAAGATTGATATTTCAGTCAATAAATTGCTTATTTGCAATATAGAGTCTTCAAATGGCCAGAAAAAAATTAGATGCAGTATAGTCATCGTTGAAAGAATAATATTAATAGTTACTTCTGCTTTTGGATAATCTCTTAAAAACACCAAATTTATTATATAGATAAATCTCCTTGAAAAGAAAACTAAATAATATTGCGTTGCAATTAGACCTCTATCTGTTCGAAATTCGTAAAATAGTGAGCTGAATAGTGAGGTAAAAGTCTTTTCTCTAGATTGAATCCTATTTTTATTTTTATAAGAAAATCAAATATATACTGGTAGGGTTGCAGCAAGAAAAACAAAAATAGCTGTGCATAGAATGAAATTTATAATTTGAGTCATATTATTAAATCCTTTTGTTGCAAACCCTATACATGCAGCTGCTCCTAGTTCAAGATAACATTGAATTCAAAATCGTAAATAAAATGAATATTGATAAGCCTTGACAGTTTTCATAACTTTCTTACCCATTCATCTATATGAGCACCTTGAAAAAAATAAAAAAACTGGCAACACAACGAAGGAAGCTAAAATTAATGTAAAATCATTCCCTGAATTTATTAGTATCAAATCTGTATCAAATCCAAAATCTTTTGCTTGAGAATAAGGAGTATTCCCATCGTTTTGGTCTATAATATATTCGAAAACATTTGGAAATAAATTGAAAGAATTCAAATTATTCAAAAAAGTGCTAATTTTGCTGGATAAAGGAATACCTGATAAAGTCAAATAGCTTAGGATCTGCAGTGTATTAACCATACTCCATAGAGAGCTTGGATTAGGATTTACAACTGATAAAATAACCGCTCCAGAAACAGCAGCTTGAGCCCCAGCAGATGATTGCGATGCCACTGCTGCTATAGCTGGAGAATATTGTACGGGATCATAAGAATTCAAAGGCACAGAGATCTCTGATGAATTTAAGATGCCATTTGAAGCTGATTTCACTTCAGTTAGATTTAAAAACTCAAGCGTAGCCAAGGTGCCTTTTGATATTTCTTTTGAAATTGATAATGAAATGAAGTAGCAAGTGCTGTTCAATTCCTCAATTTTAAATGAAATTTTGCCTTGTTTTTCGATTTTTATTGTGATCCCATTTGTAGTAAGACTCTTATAGAGGTTGTCTGAAAAAAATAGATAGAGAGAATTATCTGATAAAACAGACAATTTTGCTGAAAAAGAAATTAAATCGCAAGCGTTTGTTCCATTAAAGCCCAGATTGCAATAACATAGATCACCGAATAGACTTGCATTTTCCACACAAGCATTGCACTTTGTAAGCGATTCACAAAAAATGCAAAGGCTTGGACAAGGACATAAAATCCCATCAGCACATTTAAATTTTCCTGGAGTCACAGGAATACAAGAGCTGTTATCTGAAGGATCTAGTCCATAATTATTATCACATATACAAGATTCAGGTCTATTTGCATGCTCTTTACATGTTAAGCATCCTGACGGAGAATAATCATTGCAATCTTCACACAATAAATTATTACAAAGAGAGCAAGTAGGTCTTCAGTCTCTACAGGTTTTCATGCACTTTTTATTACAGTGATAACATAAATTATAAGCAGGGCCACTCCAATATTCATTTATTTTGCAGTTGGGTATACATATTTGACTTATTGGACAAACGCTACAGCTTTCAATACAAGATGTTGTTGATAGACTTGATATCGATTTGGCTATATTAAATATCTGAATAGTATAAATAAAGCCTTGATAAAGATTATATATTACTGA
>CATKHM010001112.1:0-11181 GCA_949751825.1 Blepharisma undulans | reverse complement strand
TCCCTGCCTTATCAGAAGCTTTAGGCAGAGATATCACTGAAAGCTCCTTAATCCAGACTTTTGTCCAAGTTTTACGTGACATAGAAGCTGACGTAAAAGCAATAGCATTATTATCATTAAAAAAATCCTTACAAGTGATATCTAAAGACAGGATCCAAACTTTGGTTTTTCCGACTGTAGAAGCTATTGCACAAGATGTATCTTTGCCTCCAAAAGTCAGGAAAAATTGTGCAGAAGTGATTAGTGAGATGGTAGGATTTGTGGGGAAAGATTTTGCGGCTTCAAGGATTTCGCCGATTTGTTTGATTTTGCTAAATGATGATAATTATGAAATTAAATTGAAAATGATTGAAGGGCTTGGGAATGTAGCAGGAGCAATTGGGCCTGAATTTCTGAGTCCTCCTATATGTGAGATTTTATTGAATTTAGCAAAAGAAGCACCTCAGTGGAGACTTAGAGAGGCAGTTTATAAAAGTTGTGTATCAATTGCTCAAGCTTTAGGAGAAGACGTGTTTATTGGGCTACTTCAGCCAATTTATTTTAACTTTTTAACTGATACAGTGAATGAGGTAAGAAAAACAGGAGTAAGAAAAGTTGCAGATTTAGTACAAGTTTTAAGCGAAAACTGGGTGAGAGCTGAATTTCTTCCCAAGCTTGAAGACCTCTACCATCAAGACCTCGGGTATATTCCCAGAAGAACTGTTCTCCACGCTTTAAGCCACCTCACCTTAGAAGCTGACCAATTTATCCCAATTTTCACTGAAGCTTCCAAAGATAAAGTTGCAAATATTCGTCTTGTCCTCTGCAAAGTCATCAAAAGATTAAGTTCAAGAATAGACCCTGCCCCATTTAAAACTATTTTACAAGAACTCTCAAGAGATCCTGACAAAGACGTCAAATACTTCGCAATCCAAGCTCTCAGATAATAGGATTTGGCCTCTTGGAAATAAGTAAAATCCTTTATTTAATTATGGAAATTTTTATTATTTAGTTTTTTCTTGAAGTTTTTGATTTATATTTTTGAGTTTGGTGGAATCTTGCAAGAGGCTCTGGGATATTTTGGTTGCTTTCTATGAAGGATAAAATTAAATTTTCAGCTAATTCGTCATCGTTTGAGGTGAAAAATGAAAGCATTTCACCATTTTTGGCGTCTTTGTAGTATTTTAGGACGATTTCATTATAATCGTCAATTAATAAAGGCATTGTGTAGTTTATTAAGCAGGATACGCTGCTTAAATTTATTTTTTGGAAATATGGGTGAAGAGCAATTAGTCTGCCATTATATTTTGATTCAAAATCTTCGATAATGTTACTGTCTTGAAGCTAAGATATTTGTTACTGCTGAAGCGCCGCTTAAAACTCTTGCAAATATTAGTTTTTCTTTTAAATCGTCTTTGAGATAGCTAATGGTCTCTATATCATCACAAAGAATAAGTACATTTTTATCATTATGCTCTTTGAGTTTGTTTAGAAGAATTTTAAATCTTTGATTTTTAACCACAACTTCAACAGACTGGATTATTGTGTAGCATTTGCGTAATTCTGGTATCATAGCTTCCTTTTGTGATTCTTCAGAGGTAATTTTAGAAAAAAATCGTCTAAGTGTGCTTTTTGCTATACCAAATCGAAACATATTTATGTTTAAAATATGATGTCTTTAATAAATTCAAAATACTTTTATAATTGAAAAGAGTTTTGCTTAACTTTAATTTTGGAACAATGCTTCTCCGATAATCTATAATACACTATAAAATTATGATGCTGCTCAAAAACAAAAAAAGGTCAACTACCCTCTACTCAGTCGCCGAGCTGCGTCTTTCCAAAGACCTTGCCGAGCTCTCCACAAAGCGCTACTCCGCCGGGTACACCAACATATCTATCTCCTTCCCTTTCAAAGAAGGAATTTATGAGTGTGTCCCTGTTTCTCTACAAATTAAGCCTGACCAAAGCCATCTCTACGCAGGAGCATGGTTTCACTGTATCATAAAGATTACCCCTGGCTACCCTTTTAAACCCCCAACAGTAATAGTAAAAAACCAAGTTTACCATCCCAACATAGACATTGATACCGGGCTTTTCCTAATTGACGCCTTGCGTGACGAGGAGTGAAAACCAGTGATGACAGTGAACGCTATAATTTTTGCGATTGAATTGGTCCTGTATGAGCCAAATTTAAACCTGATTCCCGAAAATCTTTTAAATATCGAGATGGCGGATTTATGCAGAAATAATAAAAATGAATTCCAATGAAGGGTCAGTCAGACCTTGCAAGGAGGAATTTTCTTTGATAAGTATATATTTTTAGAAAATTATGGGGAACCGGCGAATAGAAAAAGACAAAGAGAAGGGGTAGAAGATGTGACGAGAAAAATGAAAAGAATTTCTTTGTGTGTGGAAATGTTGATGGAAGTGGATTTGTTGTCAACAAATTAAAAATAATTAGTAATAAAATAATAAGTTTAGAGTATGACAGAAGAGGGACAAGGAGATTTGAGAGAACAGGATAGGTTTTTGCCGATCGCCAATATTTCGAGGATTATGAAAAAAGCCTTGCCACCTTCAGCTAAAATTAGTAAAGATGCCAAAGAATGCGTGCAAGAATGTGTATCTGAGTTCATCAGCTTTATTACGAGTGAAGCTTGTGAGAAATGCTTGAGCGAAAGAAGAAAAACAATCAGCGGAGATGATCTGATGTATGCGATGAATACTCTTGGGTTTGAAAAGTACATTGAGCCTTTGAGAGTTTACTTGCAGAGATACAGGGATCTGTCCAAAGGAGAAAATAAAGAAGAAGGAGGAATCCCTCCAATGCTGTTTCCTAATACAATAAAGGGAGAAGAACATGGGGAGGAAGAAGAAGAGGAAGAAGATGAGGAAGAAAAATCAGATTAGTAGCGATATAAGTTATATAATTAATAAGAACAGATGAAAATATATTGATTAAAAAGGCAAAGCAAGAGATTTATTATAAGCATCAAAAATTTAATCTTAAAACTTAACAAATTTATATAGATTTTGGATTTAATCGACCAGGTAATAAATTTATCGTTAATTTGCAAAATGGGCCATACTGATCCAATGATAAAAGCAAACTGATAGCCGAAACTCAATATCTTTATTGATATTTTTGATCAAAAGTTGTGCACTTTTAACAAGCCTTTGCTTATATTTTACATAATTCATGACACTTTGAAAAGAGTCATTCAGAGTTCTAATATAAACAAGCTTCATAGTTCTCTGCAATAAAAGCAAAGAATGAGCTTTTGATTTTTCATAGCTATTCAATCGAGAAATATTTGCAAAAAATAGCTGCTGATTTGTCGTTATCTTTTTGCCTATCAGATCAAAGAAAATTTTCAGAGAAGCTTTCGTTTTGAATAAATAAAAACTTGAAGAGCTGTCTCTGAGCTCAGATTTATAGTGGCTGTGGACTGTTTCTAATCTTCATGCGTTGATTGCAGAAATTTTGTTTTTTCTTGCTCATTGCCCAATGACATTTGCAAGTTTTGAAAAAGATGCTTTAGTATCATAATGTTTTGATAATTCATCATAAGCATCTTGTAATTTTTTTGGCTTTGAAGAAGTCTTGAACATATTTTGATATAATTTTAAAAATGCCCGAATTTTTATTCCTCGCTTTATAATGATTTCTAATTTGCTAAATGCTGATTTGTATTTTTTAGAAGATTTTAGGATTCTTGGGCCATGCTCTAATGAAAGTGTGCTGACTGTATCAACTCTTTGATGATTTCTGCTTTTAGAATAAAAATCAGAAGGATAAAACATATTTGGCGAGCTTTTATAGTCTGCTTTTGATATTGGGGAAAAGTCTTGGAAATTTCCATTTATAGGTGGCTTAGATCTATTTAGCAGCTTTGTGGGAGATAATTCTGCAAAACTTCCTGTGTTCTTTCTTTCCCTATTCGGCGATGAAGAGCTATGAAATGAGTTTTCAGATCCGCTTATTCCTCCATGTATCAATTTATTTTCTTTTTCTGGCTTAATAAGAACACTACAGCTTGGTTCTTTATATATATCATAATCATCAGGAATATCTGACTCTGATGGCTTTGTAAAAATCTGCCCAGAATTATTTCTTTGATATCTCTGTGCAGACTGTGTTAATTCAGAATATTTCCTCGGCGACAATTTATGATACAAATTGCCTGATTCTTCTTCAGGACTTTCTCTATCATGCGACGATTTTTTCCTTTCATGAGTATTTTTGCGTGTCCTTTTAGTCCTTACCCATTCTTCAGAATCTTCAGAGGAAACAGATGCTGGGTAATCAATGGAGTCATTTGAAGAAATTGTATTGGAGTATACAAAGCGAGCTGTTTTGCCGTTATTATTGTGACTTCCATGCCTATATGATTGTGTCAATGGAGCTTTTATTTCGTGTTGAGGCCGATTTCTTATGCTGGATCGTGATAGGATTTTTTTAATATTTAAGCTTGGGACGTTAGATTTGTGTGAAGATTTTTTCTTATGTTTTCTAGCATATAAGGAGTATTTTAAAAGAGTTTCAAAAGCAGATTTGTGATTTTTGTGATTTATTGTACAGATTATGTTTCATAGCTCTTCAGCTACAAGTTGCTTGCAAAAAATTCTTTTTAGGTCTTTAAATATATGTAGCTTGGTTTTTTCTACTATAAAATCTAATTTTTCATAGAGATTGAAGCATGCGTCTAAAGAAATATCCATTGAGACTTTTGGGATAGGAGATAAATCAGCGGAAATGTCTGTGTTTTTTCTGTTTGGTGATGTGTATCAGGCGTAATCTTCTTTATTATTATATGATTGTAATCGTTTTGCTGATTCTCGCTGATATAAATGGGGTGTTTCCATATTTTTCACTTCTCTTTCATCTATATCAAAAATCAAAGGAGATGGCGATTTTTTCATTTTTTGTCTTGTTTCATGAGATTGATTTGTTTGGCAACTAACTGAGTTATCTTGAAAACTAATGCTTTCAAAAGTCTCATTTTTTGTGTGTTTTATTGGTTTTGAAGAATCTGTTAAGTTTCCTTTGAAATCACTAATGAATTTTCAAACTTTTATATGACGTGATAGGAATTTTTTAATAATTCCGACTAGGATTTCGGCAGCATCAATTTTATAGGCTTTTAGCTTGCTATGCTGAGTGGTGGTGCCATAATTTCGTAATAGCTCTTCTCTGGATTTGGGTATGGAGAAGCAATCTAAATTAAGGTTTGTGGATATTCTAGTTGGAATAATCTCTGCTTTGAAGTTATTAATTGGAGAGTTGCTGCGTGTTCTACTTTTATTGCGATTTAGGGTTCTTTGTCGCCTTTGTCTTTCTATGTCTTTTTTGAGTTTATTCAGAGAACTGAAAATTTCATTAAATTCCATTATAATTTTGAATAAGATTCTTATGACCCTTCTTTATTTTTCGGATTTTAAAACAAGCTTATATGATTTATAGCCAAAAAATTAACAGAAAAAACATAAATTAACACAAAAATAATTAATTTTCTATAATATTCCAGCTATGCTTCAGAAAAATAACAAGAACTGTAATATCGTCCATATATTGCTGTTTTTCTTGCCATTTCCTTGTCGCTTCTTTTACCAAAATTTCTGAAGCTGAATGAATATGCCCCGATTTTCATGAAAATCTGCATATATCAACAGCTTGATCGCTGGAAATTACATCCCAGAGTCCATCAGACGCAATGATAACAAATTTATCATCATTTGTAAGATTAATTTTGATTATCTCTGGGTCAGGTATTACTCCTATATCGCTAGCTTTTTTGTCTCCTATAGATCTTGACATTGCAAGTCCAGGGATATTTTGTACTCCAATATAAACTCTAAGTGGTCCTAATGAAATTCCAGAAGGTGTATGTACGTTATCTACCCTACCCCCAAGCCTCTCAATTCTTCTCCGTTCGCCATAATCATTAAGTTTATGGTCTTTTGACAAAGGAACTGATACAAATTTTTCGTTTTGTTTTCTGCCTAAGACTGCTCTGCTATCTCCTACATTTGCACAATATAACTCTTCTTTGTTAATAAAAATACAGTTCAGTGTACTTCCTGAATAGTCACTATTTAGTTTTGGCTTATTAATAACAGTTTCATGGACTCTGACTATACTTTGTGATAGTGCGCTTTCTCAGTCCACTGGCTCTTTTTCTGCTTTGAATTTTTCTTCAAGAAGTTTTGGTAATGCAGATTTTATTTCGTCAGAAACTAAGTGACCATACAGTCCATGTCCATCACAAACTCCAAAAAAAGCTTTAAACTTAGATTTCGCAAACTCCGAAATAGTAAAATAAGAGTCTTGGTTGTTTGGTTTAGGCTTGCTGTTAATCTGTCCAATCTGCGACTTAACACTAAACGAAACATAAGGACAATGAGGCTGATCAAAAGTTTTATTTAACTGCTTCAGGTTTAGCTTTTTCGAAACACTTTTAAAATTAAATACAATATTTTTCTTTCGTCGAATAATAAAAGGCACTTCTTTTTTTATCATTAAGTTCGGTGTAAAAATATTGTTCAATTCTATGTTAGATGGAGTTTTTGATTTTTCTCTGATTTGATTTTTTCTAATCGCCGGAATATTGCTATATTTAGGGGTTTCAATAGGAACTAATTCATGTGTCATATAAGATTTGCTTTTATTATGCTTTGTTTCCTTTATTATAGGGCTTGGAGCAATTCGGATAAAACTTCTATTCATATTTGGATAAACAATTTATACTAAATTAATAAGCATAATTATGCTAAATGCTTACTTGTTTAAATATTAATGCCAGTGGCCAAAACAGCCTCAATACCAAGCTGTTTAATTTCAATATCAAAGCCATCAGATTTGGTATTCTAATTTTCCATGCAATTCCTAAATATACCAAAACCCCCAAATATACCAAAAATTTGCATACCCCACTCATCTTTTTCAATCCAGGAGGTCCTATTTTTATCCTCTGCACATTTCCAAGCTTAACCCCTCCTCTATACCTCTCTTCTACCCAGTCGCTTACTTTTTTTAAAAATTCGTCTCTTTCTATATCATGATGTGGCTGATGATATTCTCCATCAAGAATTACCATTGTTTTATCCTTGCTTCCACAATTTTCATATACTTTTTGTGTGGCTTTACAACATGTTAACGTATCTTTATTTCCATGGAAAAAGATAGCAGGATGGACCATTTTCTTTGCAGAAGGGATTATAGGTCTTAAATGTTTTACCATGCTGAGTGCCATACAAATACCTAGAAATGGGAACATTTTTTTATCCTCAAAAATAGTTTTTAAGCATATATCGTCTCTTGTTACACTTGATGGGCAAATAAAAGAATTGAAAACTCCTTGGCTGAAAAGCGGAGAAGCCAAATTCATAAAAAATTCTTTTATTCTTCCTATATCTGCATTAGGCGATTTATAAAAAGGAGAAGTAAGAATAGCCCCTGATATGTTGAGTTTAGGGTTATTTATCAAAATAGTCGTAGAGAGAAGCCCACCCATGCTGTGTCCCCACAAAAAACAAGGCAAATTAGGGTTAGCTTGTTGGAGGAGAAGATTAATGTCACTTTGGAGCTCAAATAAATTATGCCCAGCTCTTGCACCTCCTGAGTATCCTAAATGTCGTAAATCAATCATATGGACTTCATAATCAAGCAAAGCAAAATGAACAGCTGCATTTATAAGTCTTCCACTGTGTTCTGCAAACCCATGGACTATACAAAGAGAAGCTTTGGGATTTTCAAGATTTCTTTTTTTTAGAAATCGGTAAAATATCCGGATATTGCGAGGATTTGGAGGTAGGGCTGGGAGATATTTCCAAGTAAGGGTTAATGAGTTTAAATTTGGAAATTTTTTAGATTCGCCAGGGTGGATTAGCTCTAGTAGAGAGGAGATATCTTCTTCCATATTGGAATTAATTAAGCTATCTAGATTTGAGAAAAATCATTTTTTTGTTGTTATATAATAAGTGATTTATAATTTAATCATAAAAAATATAAACATATGAGAAATTATTGGTAAGATCTGAAAGTGAGCTCAATATTTCATAAGCATACATTTAAGTTTTATAAGCTAATTGATATCAGAATATTTTTAAAAAAATTTAATGAAATACCATACTTTACTGGATTAAATCTAATTTCATCAGTCTAGCTTTAATTTATTTCATATTAAATTAATAGTCAAATTAACTTTTTGTCGCTATAAAAGTTTATATCGTATCTTTTTTCTTCAAATAAATTCAATTCACTCATCCATACTCTCTAAAACTGCTTTTTCCTATTTTTTATTATTCAAAAATTGATTAGTTTAATACAATTTATTCAGTTATCAATAAAATAAAAATGGGTACAAACTATAAATACTCTATTGACTTCATCTATAAGCAATCTCCTTTTCTTTACTACGAGAATAAAGACACAGAATCCAAGTTTCAATCAGAAATTTCCAAGTATTCCTGAACTTCTTTGAAAATTTTTTTCGCATTTATAGGAAGCTTGATGGGTTTTCTTTATCTATGTTTCATGAAAGAATGCTTAATTTGTCTTACATTATTTTTTGTTGGGAGTGGACTTTTATGATATGGCAGGAATTATAAAGTTATCTTGTCAAGGCTAGCTGGATTAATTATTGGGTTAGCAATTGAAATTGAGCTTACATCAAAAAATGCATGCATGTTAGGGTACTTTGTAGATTGAGTGATTCGTATTATATATTTAGATTACTATACGTATAAAACATGAATAAGCTATATAGGATTTTATATACTATTTTTGTTTGCACAAATATTCCATGGACTTGAACTTAAAATTTCACAAGGAATAATCACAGGACTTGTTTTGACTTTGGTTATGTCACTATTTGAAAAAGATCGCAGAGATCTATGGCTGCTTCTGGATATATATCGAGCTAAATCGATATTCCAAAGCTTTATAATTGACGATAACAGCACCTCAATTATGATAATTGGAGAAGACGGAAAAATTATCATGACAAACGATACAGCTATTGCATTTGCTGACAAAAAAGGGGTCTCTCAAGTCCTAAATTCCCACATTACCGAATTCTTCAGTAACCCTACAAAACAAATAATTAACAAATTGCTAAAAAATGCATTAGAAGGAACTTATATAGAAGAAGAATTAATTTTGGATTCTACTCCATTTTTGATAAAAGCAAAGCTTGTAAATTATAACCATAAGCCTGTCGTTCATTTTTCACTATCAGATATCAGCAACCAAATAGCTAGAAGAAACTTTTTAACTGACATAAATAATGCACAAGAACTAAAAGTAGCTGAGGTAGAAAAAAGGCTTACAGAATGCTTTATTCATAAAAGCACTATAACAGAGAATGATTTTGCAGGGTTTTCTCAATGTATATCTCACCATCAGATGACAAAAGCAATTTTGCAATGCTTGATAGGAGATGTGAATATGAAAAATGACGTGTTTAATGCAGAAGTAGAAGCTGGGAATATCATACAGTGGCTATGATGTGAAGGAAAAAACAAAAAATTAAATATTACACTTAGCCAACACCCTGATTTGAGTAGCCCGATTTTTTGTGATAGGCAGTTTCACAATAATTTGTTTAAAGGAGTCATGCATTTTATCATACTTAAAGCAGACTGAAAATCTGATATAGCAGTTTACCTTGGGAAAATAGTAAAAACTATATAGACTCATGAAAATGAGACTTATATTACGTATAGCTTTACGTTTGATTCACAGACTTTGGACGCAGATGAATTTAGCTATTTGTTTAATAATGATCCAAGTAAAATCAAACAAATCGAAGATTTGCATGAAATTTTGAAAAAATATAATACAGTAGAACTCGCAATGTTTGATATAATGCTGACAATTCTTGGAGGACAAATTATCAGCCAAGGCCCACAGCGTCCATCAAGATTTAGCTTAGTTTACAGTTTAAAACTCCAGTCTTATCATGATCCCTCCATCACTGATATTCAGCAAATTAAATTATATGAAAATTCTGCTGATATTGACTCCTCAACTATCACTTGGCGATGGAGTCAAGAAACAACAGGAATTATTAGAATAAATAGAGATCCCAGCCAAGAAGAAGCAGAAAAAGAAGCTAAAGAAGTATCTCAAAGCAATCTTCTTACGACTTCTTATTTGCCTGATCATTCGCCAAATTCACCTAAAACAGCTTCTGTTTATACAGATAACACAGAAGGAAGCGAATACGGTGAAGACGACGTTGACGAAAATGTGACTATTTATGGGCTATCCCAATACCTACACAAAGAAACTGATATCCCAGGAAAAATCTCGCCACTGCCTATGAGATCTTCTTCATTATTCCATATATCAAATACTTCATTTACCTCAGATTTCCATGTATCTCATAAAGGATTTTTATTAATAGGCAACAAATTTGTAGCGAATTCATTGAAGAAAAACATAGAAGGGATTCTAAACAAAGAAGTAGACCTTTGTTTTTCACAAGAAGAGCTTGTTAGTAAAGTTATTAGAGAAGCAAGTGAAATGTATTTGTGTATAGTAGTTGTTGATGTTCCAGCTAACATAGAAGCAATAAAAAATATAAGAAATAATGAGTCTGGGCATAGAAAACCTTATATAATTGGTATATTTTCTAATAATGAAGAAGGTAATGTGGGTAGTTATAAAGAAATAGGAGTAGATGAAGCAATACCAAAAAGTGCTGGGAGAGAAATATTACAGTCAATTATAGCTAAAATCTTATAAAATTTAGAATAGGGGTTTTATATAAATTTCATAATAAATATGATAGGAAGTCAGCTCTACACATTTGGGAGTATTCTTGCCACAATAATAGTGATTTCCAATACTTATGCTGCTGAAGAACAATTTTATTCAACTGTTATACACGTTGTAAGATCCAAAGCAATTTTACTTGTTTTATTCAACTTCGGGATCGTCATTTCAGTTCAGCTTTTTAAAGCGATAATTTTTGCTTTTTTTGGGGCACTGAAACCTGCAGAAGTCCAGCATATGCAGAGCCAAGCAATACATCATGGTTTTCAGCTTGTAGTTTTTTTGTATTTGCTGAATATAGAATTTGACTGATTTATAGCTGCCCATATTGTGCTAAATATAGCTGTTGCTTCTTTGCATACTTTAGCGATAAAAAGAGTAGAATACGTAACTGCTATATAGCTTTTTACTGAAAGATA
>CATKHM010001111.1:0-11187 GCA_949751825.1 Blepharisma undulans | reverse complement strand
CTCCTGAAATTTTAAGAAAAATCCCTTACGACTCAAAAGTTGATGTATTTAGTGCTGGGATTATTCTATTTATTATATTATCAGGAAGGTCTCCATTTTCAACTGGGTCTCCTAAAGAAACTCTTGCGAGAAATAGAGACTGCTTTATAAGCTTTTCTGATAAGTACTGGGGAAATATATCAAGACAAGCAATAAATGTAGTTATAAAACTTACCCAAGCCAGTCCTCTGTTACGGCCTTCTGCTAAAGAAGCCTTATCATATGACTGGTTTAAAGGAATTAATAAGGATTCTGCTACTATGAGAAGCAGTTTACTGTCACCGCCTAACTCGGCAGGACTTGTAAATATTTGGCCTAAGAGTTATTCACCTGTAGAAAAACCTGATGTGAGGAAAAATAGGATATCTCTTGATAAAAATAAGCTTCCATTTTTAGGTGAGAAGCATAGATTGAGTCTGAGACATGCAAGCACACCTATGCTGAATAGCGTAAAAAGAGTGAAAACAGTATTAAGAAGCGAAGCAGAAACCCCAAAATTAAGATAATCCTATTTAATTATATTTTTATCAGATTTTTATTTATAAAAAATATCAGATTTTTAGTCATCACTAAATAATTAAATATTATCTTCTTCAGCAATTTACTTATCAGGGTCTAGTTTAGAAAGATCACCTTTTTTGATTAAGGGTAAAAATTTCCATACTTCTTGATCACCAGCAAAGCTTTCAATCAAGGATTTCTTAAATAAAAGTCATTTGACTTTGCATTCCTCACAATGAACTCTATTCGCGCAGCAGCAAAAATGATATACTTCACTCAATTGAGTATAATTATATTCCTTAAAGACCAATTTGAGGTAGCAATAAAAAGCAACTCTCATGTATTTGGTATCGAATAAATCATTCAATAGAGACGCACTATATGATTTAAAGTCGTCCCTTTTTTCAATTGTATTCAATGTCTCGCGATTATTACCTTGAAAGAGGCAATAATCAATAGCATGCCAATGTTTCAAACTACTTTCTCTTGTAGCTCTGAATTTACTATCGCAAACTCCTCGAAAATGTCTTATCAGGCATGGAAATAGATGCTTTGAATTTGGAGGATTATCTTTGACATTACCATTTCTTATACATTTAAAAGACTGAATAGCTTCTTCTGTTAGTTTTTTATAATTTGGATTGATTTTTAGAATTTTGGACTTCTTTTTGACTGTTTTTTGTTCTTCTTGTCTAGATGCATCACTCATTGTTTCAATAAGCTCATCGACTTCAACAAATGTAGAATCATGGATGCCATTCAAATCTACCCAGTTTTTCCTCTTTTTCTTTGATTTTTCTTCTGAAGGGTAATCATCATTTTTTCTGTTTCTTTTTTTACTCAGTGTGTCCGCTGTTGGACTATTTGGATCTTCACTTTTTACATCAATTGTTTCAGAATAACGATCACATGCATCTTGAGGCAATTCTGTGTCTACAGCAAATAATCTTGATGAAATTTTAGAGTGAGGTGAACTAGGTGCCAGCGATTCTTGAGAGTTTTGCAGTAATTCACTTTGATTACTTATATAATCTTCGGGGATTGAATCACCCATCAATGGTAAATTTATCAAGTTATAAAGAATAAAGTGACTGGTTAATGATATTAAAAGATGATCGAATCAAGTGATAAATAGCCCATAATATTACAGAAACAAATCTGTGGGTAATCATAAGAGGGTATTCTGCCAAAATTAATTAGTTCACTAATAATTTTCTTTTAATCAATTATTGGTAAGCTTTCATGATAAATCATATCTTATCTATATCAGGCTAGCATAGGTAAAAGTGAAAGGTGCAGTGTTTTTCTGCTCTAAAAATTGAAGAAGAATTGATTTTAAGCAGGAACAAGCGACTCGAGTTATGGAGTGAGGCAGCAAAACTTCTTGAAACTAAACATCCAGATTCGAGCCAGCCCTAGAATTAAACCTATTGCTAAACACTTTAAATAATAGAAGATTAGAAACAAATAATGATTGAGTCAATTTATATTGACTTTACAGAGATCAAATATTTTATGAAATTGAACAAAAGTTCTTGCAAATATCGTCACACAAATTGGCTTACAGTCTGAAAAAAGTCGCATATTTTTCTTAAAAGATATATTCCAATGTCTAAGAATCATTTCCTTATCTTGAAACCTCAACGAATGATCTCTCATTATCCTTTTTTCACAATTTTCCTACTCTTACAATTCTGATAATTTCCCCAATTTCTTTATTACCGAAGCTTTTTAGATATATTTGATTAACAGTGTTTTATATATAAGCCAGAAATAGTTTGAAAGTAGACATCAATAGCAATACAATTTTTAAACTAGTTAATTTTGGCCATGCACAGAAAACTCATGACTAGCTATGTCTCATTTGACTATGCAACTCCTAAATTTAAGAAAATCTCTTATGACTCGAAGATAGAGATTTGACGCTCAAATTATTCTTTATTTCATTGCTAAGAAGTCTCAATTTTCAATTGAGCTTTCTAAACTGCATTTCTGAAAAGCATTAGGAAAATTAATGCAGCCATGAAACTTACTCAAGCCAGTCTTGCTAAGATCTTTAGCGAAACAAGCCATATCATATGACTTGCTCAAATGATTAATAAGTCTTCCTCTCCCATGAGAAGCAATTTACTGTTAAGATGAAATTCCAAATAGATAGTCCCAGAGTTATTCTTGCAGAAAAGTCAGATGTGATAAAAAAAATTTTCATTAATAAAATAAACTTTTAATTTCAGATAAGAAACATAGATCAAATCTAAGCATGCTCATACATCTATGATAATTAGAATAAAAGCAGTGAAATAAGAAAAAAAAAGTGAGGCAGGAAAACTAAAACCCAGATAATCTTATTTAATTATATTTTATTAAAGATTTATCAGTTGCTACTAATCGCTTATTTATTAGTTACCCTTCACCTATTAGATGATCAGGATGCGTTGTAAAAGGATTTCTCCTTTTGTTTCATCTTTCAAAGACTTCATTCTCTTCGTCTTTAGTAAATCTCTTTTCCAAGTATATTTTAAAACGATCTCAATAATTTCTACACTCTGCATAATGATCTCGGCTCAAGCAGCAATAAAACTTGTAAGCTTGACCTAATTGCGTTTCATTATTCTCCTTGAAAAATAGCTTCAAGTGATAATGAAAAGCAATTCTCATCCAGTAAGAACTAAATATTTCTTCCAAGCAGCCCGTGCTATATGATGAATTTCTTATAGTATCGTCCAATTTTTTAATAAGCTTGCCCTTTTTGATGCTAAATTTAAGACCGTCCAAATCATTTCAATTGTATTCGTTCTGAGCTCGTTTTTTTGAAGCTTTGCACATTTTGTGAAAACGTCTGATTACGCATCTAAATAGGTTTTTTGGTTTTGGAGGATTTATTATCAAATTCTGGCCATTATCAACTACTTCTTTGATGAAACATCTAAGAACTGTATCAGGATTTGTATTTGTAGAATCGCCTCTTTTACTCCGGCCTTCAGAAATCTTTCTGATTTTTACTGCCTCGTTCGTTTCTTCATTTAAATCCTCAATGCTTTTAAAGTTTTCTTCATTAGAAGTTGCTTTTTCAACATCAAGTGCTTCATTAGTGTTGTTTGCATTTTCGATTGAATTTTCTTCAGTTACAGTTATCATTGTTGAAAATTTTGAATCTTCATCATACTCGCTAAACTTTTTATCATTTAATCCTCTATAAAAAACGAACCCTCCTTCCCAGTCAGATGTGGGGATTCCATCAAAATATGTTGACCCAGAAGAAACATCGGACTTCTTTTTGGAGGAAATTGATTCTAAATTAGCTTGCAGTGATTTGCCTTGATTAGCTATTCTTTCATCCACACCTTGAGAGTGTAAATCACTCATAACTAATTTAATAATTTATGCGTCACTAGTATGGCTGGGCTAATTGTTATAAATATGAGTGAGATAAGTGAAGAGGAAAACCCATGGTACGACTGAAACAAAACCATGAACGAGTCAATTGATGTTGATTCTACAATGGTCAAATATTCTGTGCAGCTAGACGACGTCCCTGCATCTACCCCTCTAATATCCCACACAAAGCAGCTTACAGACACCAAGCAGGTCGCATCCTTTTTTCTCGAGAGACCTATCCCAATGCCTAAGAATCGTTCTCCCTACTCTAGAGACCTCAAACGAATAATCCGTCATCATCCTTTCTACCTCCACGCGCTTGTCTACGCCTGCCAAATTCCAATGATTTCCCAAATCCTTCACAATCCGCCCAGAAATTTAATTCAAATTATAAATTCCACAGACCACAAAGCAAACACCCCAATCATGCTGGCTGTGAAGCTCTGCAAAAACTCAAGCGAATATTTAGCAATTGTAGAAATGCTAGCTGATAGTGGCGCAGATCTTCATATAAAAGATGCAAATGGCTGGTCTTGTGTAGATGAAGCAGTCAGTCAGAAAAACCGGGAGCTTTTAAGTGTATTATTCGAGTATCTGTATAGAGAAAAAAAAAGTAAATGAGAAAGGAACAAAGAAATTGCTTCATCAGCATTGAAAGAGCTTAAAGATTTTTATTTGGAATTCCGATGGCAGTTTAAAAGCAATTTGATCCCGTTAGTAGGGAAGATTGCTCCGCATGATGTCTGTAAACTTTGGAAGATAGGACCTTATATAAGGCTCGATACAACTTTGGTGGGGTGGAAAAATCTCAGAGCGAAAAGAAGGTCCATTTCGTTGATATTTAAAGACGATATTTATTTGGTGAACCATTCCCATAAGACATACTTAAATCCATTGGAAGAGCTGGATTCTGAAGAAAGATGTGAGATTATTAATGATATTATGAAAAATGATCCGGTGCAAGGAAATGTTTCTTTACTCGGGTATAATATTACAGCGATGAAAAGCTGGAGAAATAAGCCTTTAACAAGAGTCTATGGGAAGTGGAAATGCAATAAATATAAGCTTCAGTTCAGAACTCATACACAGGTAAAAAAGAGAGGAAAAGAGACGATAGAAGATACCCAAGAAGACTATTTTGATGGAATTCGTGGTTCTATTCCGAAACCTAACTTTCAAATTGGTGATTCTCGGAGACCCAGTTTTGTAGGTGACAGCCAAAGACCGATCCAAAGACACAATGTAAATGACACAGTGACGCAGTCTGTGAAAGAAACCAAAGCATTTTGTTATCTTTGTGAAGATTTCCCGCTTTCTCTCGAAGAATTCGTTTCAGTTTTAAATGTGATTAAAAACGCAAATACTGCTCTTGGGCGACTTTATGATTTCTTGGAAAATGAAGGAATCCATGAGCTCGTCCCAATCAATTCTTTTCCGGTTAAAATAGAAATTCCAATTGTAATGGGAATCAGAGCGAAAGTTTTGTTTACTAATTATACGGAGATGAAAAAAGATGATAAAGGTATTTTTGATATACCGAATTATCAGAAGGTGTCGAGAAAAGTTGGTCAAAAAACTCTGAGCTCGCCGCGCAAACGCATAATGTTTGCTAATATAGTAGCTTAATTTCAAAATTAACACTGTTAATATATCTAACAAATGAAATTCTTTAAACATTGCTTTATATTATAATTGAAAATCAGGAACTTTCTTGCAATTGTCCACTGTTATTAGAAATGATTAAGAGTAATTTTATTAATAAAATCCCAAAAATATTAAAAATACAAATAATTTATTAAGTTAAGATAAATTGGCACAAATTTTATTGAGTAGTCTTTGTAAAATCATGAATAGGTATACAATTCAAATCAATTACTTTCAAATTTTCCTGAGGATAAGCCACAACTTCTTTAATTGGAGATGGCCCAAAAGTATCCTGAGCGTTATCCATTCCTATCACTTGCACTTCATTATAAGTTGGCATCACCCTATGATTTCCAACCGCTTGAGCCATTTCATTTCTCAAATCTCCTTGTATTCCAAGTTTGTAACAGGAATAAATGACATAGCAAAAATATATATCAATAACAATTCCAATCCCATTTAACACTGAATAAAAATAGAGTGGAGCCATATCAGGCTCTTCTAGTATCCATCATATCACAACAATAACCCATTCCACAACCCAATACAAGATTCTGATTATTTTAGCTTTATAATATTTTTTGACAATTCTTCAGTCAGGCATTATCAGCCTCAAGCTCCCATAAGCTTTAAGTGAATAATAGCTCATGAATAAAAATGCTAGTGACACTAAATATGATTTACAAAATAAATCGTAATAAAATAGAACACTCTTTACTGTGCGAATTACTTGCATTGCTAGCATAAAGCCTAAAAATATTGTTGCGATTACGTCTAGAACTGAAATAAACTTGGTTCCAGAGAAGACTCGACTGCTACTTTTACGTTTACCAGCAGCAATAAAGTGTAGGAGGCAGCCTCACCATTTATTAAAACTTATATATTAATGAGTTCCATAACCTTCGCTTCCTTCCAACACTGCGATCGTCATAAACTTCGAAAACTCTTTATATGACTTATAACTAGGTATATAAATCGTGTTTCCACAAGTCGATGCTGTCGGCAAAATTCCATTTTCCAATTGTGGTGACAGTACAATTCCCCAATTTCTCTGTTTATAAGGAATTCTGCTTGATCCTGTTACAAATCTCAAAAACGCCTTCAATATTTCTTCGTTCGAATTTTCCAGCCAAGTCCACAACCATTGTACAACCTGCGACGATAATCCAGGCCCATAATGTGTTGTTCTTTTCTTGATAAATGACAAATTATAAGTTGAGCTCCCATTAAAAAGAACTTGCAAATCTTCAGGGTTTAAAAATGCCAATAAATCCAACGTAATTACGTCTTGAAAAGATGTGGTAAAAGATTCCATTTGAAAAGCTACAGACCCATACAAATGTCAAAGTGCTCGGGTCTCAAAATATTGCTGCCTATTCTCTGCTGTCACTTTTATTTCTGCACCATTTGGGATCAGCTCAACTATTTGTTTGTCTTCAGAAGTAACGACAAAAGAGAGCTCAGAATATTCAAGCAAAGCAGGATCCATAGTAAGGATTTCTTTTAAGGAGTTGTAGAAGATGGGATCGTCATCTTTTAAATCTTCTGGGGTCAGTCCGCGGCCTAAAAGCTGCTTATATATAGAAGGGGCGAAATTAATTTCTAATAGATATTTGTGGAGAATGGCTTTAGCAAAATAAGCTCCAAGTATATTGAATAACTCCAAATGGTGAGGGTTTTGACTTGAAAGAGGGTTTATTTTGAAGAAATCTCCAACCTGGATGAATAAATGATGTTCAGGAAGCACGATTTCTCTACCCAGTTTATCAAAAAATTCACGACTAAGTCCACCTCCATCAATTCCAGGTTCATGCTCAAATTTGATATTTAAAGATCCTCTTAAGTTTCCTACATCGCCATAAAAATTATTCCTCAAGCTTTCTAAAAACTGGGTTCTCACCACATCAACATTATGATTATCATAAAATCCATCAAGCCTTTTCGCTTTTTTATAAAATAATTTTCTTTTCACCTCAAATCTCATAGGTTTTACTGAAAACTCAATTGGAGAATTCGATAGCTCTATGTTATTGATAAAAACCTTTAAAGTTGCATCAGTAGAAGTTTTGATCTTTATAATAAGTAAAACTTGGCCTAATTCTTGAGAAAATTTCAATTTCACAGAGTATTCTTTGCCAGCTTTATTGAAAAGAGTAGCTGATATAAGAATATTTGAGGCCAAAGACATATGGTTTTTAAAAACTTCTGTATTAACTGGTGGTAAAGGGGATTCCAAATCGACTTCTGGGGAAGGGACAAATTCTTCAGCGTTTGGGTTCAACTCAAATGGCTTTTCTAAAATTTTATGAGCTTCAAAATCACATGGAGAATAAAAGTTTTTGTATTCGTCACAAACCTTTACAAACACTTTGTGCTTTTCCATTTGAAAAATATCGCCAACGTTAGTCACAATGCAGTGGCTGGGAGAAATTTTTGCTGGGCAGACATATATAGGTTTAGATGATTTTAGCTTGTGAGAGTTCAAGTAAAAGGTGTAAAATCCTTTGCTGAAGGGTGTCCATTTGATAATGCAGCTATCAGGAGAATGGGGGTGTATAATAGCTTCATATTCAATATCTGGATTTTGCTTGTGCTTGAAAACGCCTTGGAGATTATTAATGTTATAGCTTCCAGGTATATCATTGTCTGAACGAAGTAATAATAAATCTGTGCGTTCCGTGCCAGCTCTGGAGCAAATGGTATTTTTTAAGCTTTTTGGATGAGATGGAGATTTGTTGCAGAGTTTCAACAATAAGTTTTTATTTTTAGATTTGTTTTTGACTCTCAGCTTTTCTTCAGAAGAAGCAGCGAGATATGAATGCTTATATGAAAGCTGCTTTTCTGATGGTTCTATTTGCAAATATTTTTCAAAGTGCTTCAGAGGCAATGGTTGAGCTTTTTCTTTGCCATTTTTGATATGAGCGATGAATGCCTTGTGATCTGGGTTTTTATTAGAAAAATTTATAATTGGCTGAAATACTCCTGTTTTTTTGGAAATAAAATAAAGTACCTTTTTTTCATTTGGAGTCCAATTAATATTGATTAAATTGATCTCAGGCGTGATCTTTATATAATGATATGAATTTTTGCGACCATCAATAAATTCTTCTCCAACACATGAAATGACGAAGTCATTGGAAACGATTAAGTCATATTCTTCTAATTGCTGAAAGCATATATTTTTCAATAATTTGTAAGCAGATTTTGGAGTTTTGGTAGAATATTTAAATTGTGGTATTTCTTGCATCAATATTTGGTATTGGTTTTGCTTTTGTTTAGTGGTATCATAAAATTCAATCAAATGCTTTGGGATATCTGGGCCAGTATAAACTATTTTTGAATCAATCGGGAATTCATTATCAAAAAAAATGATTAAAACGCAAGAATTTTCAGGAAGATTTTTTATTGAAAAAGTATCTTTTGTGAGCTCAACTGAAAATACTTGCAAATTATTGTAACAAATTCCTGTAGCTGTAATATGATCGAGATTTCCAATCTGAACTATATATTTTAAATTTCCATCTGGGCTAAAGAGCACTGAATTAAAATCAGCAGGCAATATTTTGAATAAATTTACCTCATGCCATGCATTTTCTTTAAGTTTAACCAAAAGATCAAATACTGATGGAATTTGAACTTTTTCGGCGGCTGTAATAGAAACTGATAAAGTTTCATCAATAGACATTTTTAGTAATACATCTGGATTATCTTGGTGTTGATTTAATTCAAGCCTTACGTCAAGGCTTAGAATTTTTCCAACCATTTTAAAATGCTTACTGATGCGAGTTGCTTGCGAGAATAGTATAAGGTCAGGTAATGAAAATTTATTTATATGTTGCGGCACTTTCGTATTTTCAGGAAGTTGAGAAAGTGATATTTCTGTTAAATATTTTATTATTGCATTCATAATACTGCCCTTTGAGTAAAGTTCTTTCATATTTTCAGATTTCTTTGATGTAGGTAAACCAACAAATAGCTTATTTTCTTTGATGGAAGATTTACTTATTGAGTTTGATACCATTATCACACATTCTTTGATATTTTCGCTAAATAATTTAGCAATTTCATTTTTAGAGATCTGTTTTATTTGAATATCATCAGGATCATATGTTTCAATATCAAAAATGTATCCATCATAGTCACAAACATTTTCAATTGCTTCATATACATTTGTCAAGCACTCTTTAATATCATTTATAAAAAAATCTGCCATGTTCTCTACAATTAATGCTCCTTCTGAATCGTTCCAATTGATATTTACTGGAATATTCCAATTTTTTATTCCAGTAACTTTTCTTAATTGTTTAAAGTGGCTGCATAACGTGTCAACAAGTTCGTAATAGTCAGGATTGGTTAATAGTATCTGTTCTAATGAAGGTTCAGGAAAAACAAAATTCACTTTAACATCAAAGTCTTTTGATAAGCTCAAATTTAATCCTGGTTTATTTTCGGAAAACTGCAAAGAAATCTCTTTTGGAATCGGCTTATAAATTTCTCCACATTTAGGTAGTCTTAATTTTTCTTTATAAAGTTCACCTTTGGTTTCCTCATATTTAGGCAGCGAGTCTTGATCAAAAAACCAGATTCTTCCTCTAGAATCACAAATAAAAATTGGTCCTTCTTTCATCTCAATTTCATCTTCGCTAGGAAAATCTTTATAAACCTTGAAAATCTGTCTTATTTTATTAATAGAAAAATCTTCATCAGTACCAAAAATTTTAATTTCGTCAATAGACTTGATTTTTAAGACTTTTGATGTATTTATCAATACTGTGTCATCTTTTTTGCAAATTAAGCTTAAATTTGATATGGAAAAGTTGAGAAGATAGCTTCTTTTAAGCTGAGAGAAATGCTTATTGCAAGCTATTTGTGCATTTCGCTTTATTTTATTTGAGATTGAACTGCCAAGGATGAATGAAGAAGAATATAAAGAAAATGACTGATTTATCATTAAATCATCCCATGTGCCTTGAGAAAGGGAAATTGTTATATTGTCCCAGAGTGTTTTAGATTGAAGCTGATTTGCAATATATTCGAGCTTTCTTATATTAGCAAATTTCTCTGAAAATGAAGGATAATCACTAAACAAGCTTTCAAAATTTTTATAGACAGCGTCAAAGAGAGACTGCTTGTCAAAATAAAAAGTAACTTTTGTGCCGATACTTTCTGATACTGGGAAGTCATTTAATTTCAGAGTAAATTCTGTGATTTGCAAAATTTCTTCCATTATTTGTGGAGGAGTTAGCATCTTGGTTAAAAAGTTTCAGCTTATTTCATCCACAGATTTAACTGGAAAATCATTATTGATTTCTATTTCTGATAAAGGATTTTTTCTGTATACCCATATAGTTGCTAAAATGTATCTGTACTTGAACTCAAAGGTTAAATCATAAATCTTGATAATATCATCAATGTTTTCATTTTCTGTCTTAAAATGTGCTTCTTTAACATTAAAATCCATATAAATTCCTTTTGCTTCTAATACTAGCTTTTTATGCTTCTTCAAAGCCACCAGCATATTTCCAACCCAATTTTTCAGATTATTTGTTCCAAAAAATTCCTCTATGACATTTAATGGATGAGAAAATTTTTCATTATGAATGGTGTTAGAAATTGCCAAGCCAA
>CATKHM010001110.1:0-11201 GCA_949751825.1 Blepharisma undulans | reverse complement strand
TTACCTCATTTTTACAGCTTTTACTTCTGTCATAGACCTGATTTCTCTGACAATCCAGCTCTCATCAATTGATAGTGACCATATCCCGCATCTTCTTTATGCTATATTTGTATGGATATTTTTAGGGATTGATTTCTTTCTTGTTTTCTGATACTGTACAATGAAATTTACATTTCCTAATGAAATATGGCTGAATCTTATAAAGCTTGCAAGAGGCAGTTTAGATGATGCAAAATGGTTTCTCAAAAACTACTTTCAATCTCTTCAAAGATCCCCAAACAGTGAACTATAAATAATTTAAAACTAGCTGTATTTCTTAAAATTTTCATACTTTCTCATTTTTTAAAGGAAATGATCAAAAAGGAGCATTTTAAATGTTCGGATATTTTTCTATGATGAAATGCGATTTTGTATTTTTGTAAGTTTAAGCAGAAATTAGAATAATTAATCAAAGTTGCAAGAGTTTCTCATTTTAGTGCACTCATTAGTGTAAATTATTATTTTTCTTTTAATTCTATTCTAAAATCTTGTATTTTTAATAGATTGCTAAGACATAACACTTTAAAAATTAAAAATTATTATAAAAATGATCTTCAATATTTAATGATATGAATTTCAAAGAGCCAAGATTATGATTATTAACTATTTAATTGTAGTTTTAAGCATAATTATAGAACAATTATGGCTGGAACCAAAAAATATTGATGTGATTACCAGCCGTTTTTATTAAACAAGCAGATGGGAAGAAGAGAGGGAGGAGAAATAGAAATGAGAGGTCTTGACGGGGTCAATGGATTCAAACTAGTTGAGCCAAGTGTTGAGGAGCTAGGGCTTCTTCAAAAATATAAGTCAACCAGCGAAGAATCAATTGGATGTGAGGTAGTCATTGGAATTTTTATCCAACCTGAAAAAGAGTCACACTTTGCTGCAACAATGGAAGCAGTCGTCAAAAACATAAAGAACTTTAAAGAGAAAAAACTCTCAGTTCTTTGCATTGTAATTGCAGATGGCAGAGCAAATTTGAAAGAATCAGCTAGCAATAGCTTACTTGGCAGCGCTTTTCATACAATATATTATAATGAGAGAAGAATAGCTGATCGATTTAATTTAAACGAAGATGATAAAGAAATTTCTCTAAAATACATTGTAAAGCATCCAGCAGGGTCACAAGGAGATGAAGAGCTTGCTCACATGTTTATGCATAGAGACTGACCAGAAGGAGACTACAAATGTAACCTTGATCTTATTTTTTGTATCAAAGAAAAATACTCAGGAAAGCTGAACTCCCACCTGTGATTCTTTGGAGGCTTTTGCCAGCATATAAATCCCCGAATCGTCATTCTGCTGGATGCTGGGATCGAGCCAGAAGAAAATGCTTTGTTTCATATGTACATGGCTCTTCGAGCTGATATAAATCTTGCTGGATGCACAGGTGAGCTAAGGCCAAATGCAAAAAACTTCAGGAAAATCTTTCGCTATGCTCAAATCTTTGAGTATAAAACAATTTTTATGCTTGATAAAGCTCTGGAAAGTGTTTTCGGCTATGTTTCAAGTCTTCCAAGCTATTTCAGTGCTTATCAATGGAAAGCTTTAAGCATGAATATACTTTTGGAAACTCATTTTAAATCTATTTGCCATCCTGAAGAGATTGATGCAGCAAACTCGAACTATTACCTTTCAGTGGATAGAGTATTAAGCTTATCTCTCTTCATGCAAGAGAAACAACGATATACACTGAGATATGTTAAAAGATCTAAGGCAAAAATCAACGTTTCAAATAAAATTTACAAAATTATGCTGACAAGAAGAAAATGAATTAATGGGACATGATTCATACTGCTGAATTCTCTCCAAAATTCTTACAGGATTTTTTGCTGTAAAACTAATCATGTGTGATATAGATTCATCTTTTTTGCTATACAAATGATTTTGTTTGTCACAAACTTCTTTTTTTCATGGATGATTGTGGGATATTTTTTTGTGTTCTTGTCTCAAGGATTGAGGACAAAAGCTGAAGATGATGATTGGGATATTCATGTGCAGGATGTTTTTATGATTTTCTATGGCCTAGTCCTCGAATATATTTTGATCCTTTCACTTGGAGTGTCTCCTAAAAAGGCTAACAAATGCTTGACTGTTCTAAGTTGAGTTCTTTTGGCTATTTCTGCAGTGAGTGTGTTTTTCTTTTTATCATACTGATTTCAAGAGCCAGGTGGAGGCTATTCAGAGATTTATTTGATTGCTTTTATTATAGCTGCAGTCTTATTTGCATTTAATATTAGTTTCCATTTGGAAGTTCTATGCAGCATACCTCATTATATGGCTTTAATACCAGTTCTCGTAAACATTTGTATGATTTATTCAATTTGCAATATTCATGATTGTTCCAACAGTGATCCGGAAAAGATTACTGAAAAGGAGAGGGACCAAATAGTCCGTTTTCAACCTTTTCGAGCTTTTTGACTTTTAGTATGGATTTTAACGAATGGTTTATTCGCTTATGGTCTTTATGAGTTAATTGAGGCAAAACAAATGAATGCGCTTATGGTTATAGCAATGGTTGGAATGATAAATGTTATTATCAGACTGATTGGAGGACTGATTTATCATTTGAAAGAATGGTACTTAAATAAGTTTGATGATAAATACGATCTTGAAAAAAATGACACTGAAGACCTTCAAATAAATAATTCTGCGCAAGTGCTGCTTGATATGCCAAGCCTAAGTGATGATTCTGTTTCAAATGAATAATTTAAACATTAATATATATATCTTTATTATGATCAAAGTTATTTTTTTAATTTAAGAATTATCTAAAGGATTTTTATTGTATAAGGAAAAATATCTCTCTTAATTTTAATCTCTTAAATCGACACAATATTTTAATATCATTATTGCATAGCTCATATTCTGAACATTCTACTTGATATTTATAAATTCTAAAAAATCTGAAAAATAATGTTTTAGCATAATCTCTAAAGTCACATAGATTTATTTTAATTTTTAAATAAACCTATAAGTTTGCTGATCCCCTCATTTAAATTTCTCAAATTTAATAATGACAGCATCTATCAAAGAACTTTCTTCCTCTTTGCACGAAACCTTATCAAGCCAACAAGTTTTCGAAACTGCTCAAGGCAACCAGCATCGATCTCAAATAATTTCTTCTCTCACACAAGAATTTCAAGCCTGGTGCCCTCAAGGCAAAGTTGTGGCATTCGGGTCTTACAAGCTGGGAGTCCATTCCCCGAACACAGATTTGGACATTTTGTGTATCGCTCCGAAAAGCGTCTCTCGTTCAGAATTTCAAACCGAATTTTATGAGCGTTTGTCCTCTATGAAAGGTGTGTTCTATTGCCATGGCGTGTTTCGTACCAAAGTTCCGATAATTAAACTTATAATAGAAAGCATTGCAATCGACCTCTTATACGCAAATGTCGACGCAGAGAATTTACTTGACGACGCAATTTTTGATGTTTGTGACGAAGCGACTATGCTCAGCCTGAACGGATACAGAAATAATGAAATTTTGTTGAGGCTTGTGCCTGATATTGAAAAATTTCAAATGGTTTTGAGGGCAATTAAGCTATGAGCGAAAAGAAAAGGGCTATATTCGAACATCCTTGGCTTTTTAGGTGGTGCAGCGTGAAGTTTGATGGTTGCCAAGGTCTGTTTGATGTATCCTGCGCTTTCTGATGTAGAAATCGTACAGAAGTTTTTCAAGGTGTACAGCGTATGGGACTGAGCTGTCCCAATTTGCTTGACTTCAGCAGAATTTCACCAGAAAGTAGACATTTATGGTGTGCGAAATCCAAATGACAAAAGCTACATGTCTATTATGACCCCAGCATTCCCAAGATATAATGCCGCTTACACACTTTCATCTTCAGGCTTTCAATTGATAAATCAAGAAGTAAAGCTAGCCTACAAAATCACTGAAGACATTTTTACAGGCATTGCATCATTTGATGATCTCTTTGCAGAAATTGACTTTTTCCAACAATTCAAATTTTTTCTTAGGGTCGAAATTCAATCGTCAACTGATCTGGATTTCGAAAATTGGCATGGGCTTGTTTCAAGTAGATTAAAATTTCTAATAGCAGACCTCGAGTGCACATACCCGAAGCCACGAGTTTTAATCTATTCAAGATCTTTCCCATCTCCAACTCCAAAATATCCAAATTCATGCACATATTTCGTTGGACTCAATTTCAAAGATATGACGTCGTCAACAATTGATTTGAGGTCACCCGTGAGCAACTTTTGCCAGATAATTAATGAACAAAATCCAAACCCAGCTACAATGAATATAAGGATCCGATTCGTCCCAAGAAATCGTTTAGACCCTTTTATGGTGAAGCCCATCCTTACATAGCTGCTTTTCTGTAATTAATAATTAAACAATTTCTCCCACACAAAAACTCTATATTTCATTTTAAGTATAAATTTATAGGAAAACTCAATGGGAATTTGCTGCCAGCGAGACATCAAATTGAGATTTGCATATGACGGAGGTATAAAATTTTCAAATTTATCTCCACACGCAATACTCGACAGTAATCAATAAATAGATGTAAGAGAATACTATGAATTTATCAAAGTCCTCGGCTATGGACAATTTGGAACTGTTAGGGAAGTCATAAAATTACCAAGCGCAAAGTCATTAGATATCCCAAATGAAGCCATCAGAGGAAAGCATTATGCAGTCAAATCGATTTCAAAAGAAAAAGTGCTGAAAGAGACGGAGTCACTTAGAAGAGAGCTCGAAATTTTGCAGATTGTAGATCATCCCAACATCATTAAAATGTATGAAATTTATGAAGATAAAAAGTATATACATATTGTGATGGAGTTGTGCACTGGAGGCGATCTCTTTGACTATATATTACAAAAAGGTACTCTAAATGAAATGGAAGTGTCAACGATAATGAAAAAACTAATGCTTGGAGTTAAGCACTTGCATAGGTTAAATGTGTGCCATCGTGACTTAAAACCGGAGAATTTTATGCTGAGTCATGCAGGGCTTGATGCTGAAATAAAAATCATTGACTTTGGGATGTCTACTAAGTTTACCAATAATCAAATGAGAACGATGGTTGGGACACCTTATTATTTAGCTCCAGAAATGATGCATGAGACATACGGCAAAGAGTGTGACTACTGATCTCTTGGCGTTATAATGTACTTTTTACTGGTTGGAAAACATCCATTTATTGGTGTCAACGTCAATGATGTATTTATGAAAATATCCAGAGGCCATTTTTCATTTTCTCATCCAAAATGGGCCAATATTTCCAATGAAGCCAAAGACTTAATCACCAGACTTCTTGTACTAGATCCGGCTCAGCGTTATAATATGTCGCAAGCCTTAAGACATCCATGATTCCAACTTTTCATAGTTAATCGTCCAGAAACTGTGAATTTAAATATCTTTAACTCCTTGAAAAACTACAAGGCCAGAGGAAAACTCTGGCAAGAAACCATGAAGCTTGTTGTTCGGAACCTTTCTGAAGAACAAATTTCAGAACTTCACAATGCTTTTATGTCTCTGGACACAGGAAACCAAGGCTACATCACTGCGGTTGATGTGGAGCAAGCCATGATTAGACAAGGCCATGAAATTTTTCTTGACGAGTTTCACAATATGATAAGAAATATTGATTATATTGGAAAAGGAAGACTGAATTACACAGAGTTCATTGTGGCTGTTCTTGATAGGAAAAAGATCTTGAATGAAGAAATCATGTGGGATGTTTTTAAAAAGTTTGATCTTGTATGAAATATGTAGAATAATGAGGAAAAAATTGGAGTTAGAGAATTAAAAACAGCTCTCGAAGGAGCAGGCTGCTCTCTTAGCAGTAGTGACTTTAACGAAATCGTAAATGAGTTTCAATTGAAAGCGGGAGAATTTATGGATTTTGCCCACTTCAAAGAAATAATGATGTGCTTTTCGGAGGACAATTCGATGAGATTTTCAGGAGGAACGGAAGAATCTCCACGAAATTCAGTTAGGAGGTTGTCAAAACAAAGATTGAGTATACGAAGAGTTAGTCGAATTTCCGAAAGAAGAAGTAGTAATACCTCAAAAGTTTCTTCAAGCGACTTTCTAGTGTGTAAAACAATGACATAAGCAAATACTAGTATTTAATATCCTGGCTTAAATATTATGCAGTCTATCTTGATGGATAGTACTCACGAGGGCTCATTTCATCTCGATTTGCTTCTGGGAGTAGTTCAAAAATTCTTACAATCCAATTTTTGGAAGTATAAGCCTCTCTGAAATGCTTAAGTTTGATATCTTTTTCTCCAATTTCCGCTCTTCTCACTGCATCATATCCTGCAACCCTTCCACTCCTGCTAACTTCTCCAAATCTATAATAAGAGAGCCTGTACATCAAACAATTTCTCATTGTTGGTGATACTCCTCCATCAACTCTGTAAACTCCATTGCTTTTGTAATTGCTTTCCTTTATGTGTGGAAAGACTCCTCCTGCTATTCTGATCATCCACAAAAATTTGTTTATATCATCTCCTGAGTAGCCATTGTAGCCACCAAAAATGACCAGAACATAATTTACATCCAGCTTCCTAAGCAAAGCAGCAGCTTCCTCTTCATCGCTGCCAAATATCATTCCCATTGTTGCAATGTGAGTATTATTTCATGTGTTATTGTCAACCATAACAGTTCGATTCCCCATCCCAGTTATTTGATAGCCATAGTCCCACCATGACATTATTCGCGAATTTTGTTCGGTATTCATGCGAAGCCAGTAATAAGCTTCACGATAGTCATCAACAATTATTTTTTCCCCATTATGCCCAGTGCTTGACATAATGATAGATGGACTTGAATAGCTTGCAGCTCCAGCCCATACGCTGTGCCAGATATAAAGCATTGAGAACCCTCCAATGACTATGATCACTGGTAGTGATAACTCAATAGGAATTCCATAGGCAGGCTTTTGAGGCTTTTCTTCAGTGTCCTTTTTATCGTGATATTTTAGCCATTCTTTATAATAAATAACATGCCTAACAAAAATTTGCAAAGTTTCAGAAACCCCGATCCCAGAAAGAACGCAAAGTGCAGGTGCAAGTACTAGCAGCAGCCTAACCATGACAGATGCAAAATATACAGCTAATACTCCATATAAAGCAATAAAAAGCCTGGCTTCGGTGTATTCTACCAAGCAATAATAGAGGCCAAGTGGCGCGAAAACAGTCAAAACATGCATGTCAAAAAAGAAAGAGGACCAAGTTGTCGGCTGGTGTTCAGAAACTGAAGCTATGATTGGAATAAACTTTTTCGCGTAAGTAGGGTCGAGCAAAGACATCGATCTTCCGCTCCAAACCATTTTTCGTGTCAAAGTTACATATAACGCATAGAGAACAATCAAAAATAGAGATCCATATATCATAAGCCTCATGATGAACTTAAATCGCTGTTCACCGATCTTCTCTTTTATCCAATCACACAAATAATAAATGTTAATAAAGATAAACACCAAATGAGATGCTAAATGCTCTGAAGAAGTCACTCCTTGGAATCCGATAAAAGGGATTTGCATTGCTAATAATGTGCCAAGGATATGGAAAGTGCAATAAGCAATATACATATTATTGCTGAATTTTCCAATGAAAATCAACCCTATCACATAAATTGGGATGACGTTGATTATAAACGTGTATCCTCCCCATGATGCTGCCATATAAAAGAAAGATAACGAAGCCATGCTACTCCAAATTAGAGATCCCTACATAAAAATTACTGTTTTTGATGCTTTAATAAACAGATAAAATGTAAACATCATTGCAAAAATAGCTGTACCTTCATAATCATAGCTTCCTGCTACTGATCTAGAGATATATGCTGGCACAACACTAATAAAAAGAGCTCCAAATAAAGCAGGTTCTGATTTGTTAGTAATTTCTTTGGTTAGTAAGTAGCAAGAAAGGGCAGTGAGCGCTGAAAACATTGGTGCGAGAAAAACGCACACATTCCTTATGTCAATTGGAAATGTGAGAAAATGAGAAAAATTGTGTAATGCTAGAGAAGTAGTCATTATCCCTGGATATAAAGTGCCACCGATCACTCTTCCAAGAGGAAACCAAGAATACGGGTCAAATCAGTTCCAAAACTCATATAAGCCTTTTTCAGTTAGAAATCGAGTTGTTCTGTAGTTGAACCAAGGATCAAATTCGTGGATTATGCTTTCGAAGCGAATAACCTAAATAGACAATACAGAAAAAACACGAATTATCACTGCTATGGTGCAAATCATTGCAAGAATTATTATACGAAAAACTGGAGCTCAATGCGACACTACTTCTTTGATTCCTGAGCTCGATTTCATATTTATAATTTATTATCAAAATTATTGATATTTTCTAGATCATGTATAGTCAAAACTGAATATTCAATCTGCATTGAGAATTTATTAAATTAATAAGTGCAATAACTAAAAGTAACAAATTTTCAGTTTATTATTCTCATTTGGACATTTCTAGCTGAAATTATTATCCGCAAGTGATTCTATTTGTAATAAATTCAAATTATATATATTTTAATAATCTTTAGCATAGGATCGTTTGCTTGCTCTCGTAGAGCCGGCCACTGAATGAGATCTCAAATGTTTTCTATCAGTTAAAGACATAAACTTTGATGCTGAATCCTTATTATAACTTCTCTCCTTAAGGAAGAATTTTCTCGGAATTTTTATTTGAGACTTGGCATATTTTGCTTGATCTTTCAGCGTCACTTTTTCCTTGAACTTAAGAGTCATCATCTTTTTATCAATTGCTAAGACTTCTTGCAAAATGGTATGAGCTCTAATTGCAGATTTGACTTTTTCATCTGAAATTTCACTTGATGATTTACGATGCAATTTTAGCTTTGGAATGTCTTTCATCATTAAATGTGGCAAACTTAGCTTTCTCGGTTTCAGAACTTCTTCCAGTGTCGCTAGCTCATTTTTTTGGGTTTGATGCTTTGGCGACTTCTCCACAATTTGATAGACCCCATTTTCAGTGTCACGTGGAGAATCAATTGCCTTTTCAGTATTTTTAATTTCCAACTTTTTGCTTTCAAACATTCTCGCAATTTCTCTAACTTTGCTTTGATGCTTGTGGTCACAGCTGTTAACAAATCTCTTGTTTTCTTCCTTCACTTTTAGAGAGATTGCTAAAACTCTCAAGAATTCCTCTCCAAGCAAAGAAATTCTCTGCTTGAGAATTTCATGGGACTCTGAATTTATAAGAGGAAGTTTATTGGCAAATTCTTCCCTTGCCAATTCAGATAAGAAAGTTTTCAGCATTTCATCATTAAGAAAAATCCTGATAATTTGGCAATCCTCTATGAAGCTTGAAAACAACAGTGATAGCTTTTTATCATCAGGGAAAAATTGAAGAAATGCCTGTGCAATCTGATTCTTCGAGAGCTTGTGAAAAAATAGTTTTGCACTTGAATTCATTGAGTCCATTCTTTGCAAGGATGGCAGGAATTTTTTTTTGATCAAAGTCACCATGCGACGAGATTTTCGTATTGATTCTCTCTTGATTCCTTTTAAAATTGCTGCAGTTGCAGATCGAAAATCCCTGGTGAGCTTTTGCAGCTTGCTCTCTTCGACTGCTTGATCATTTATCCTTTCTAAAAAATAAACATAATTATCAATTATATGAGAAAAGCAAACATATAGTAGGAGCAGCAGGTTTTCAGAATATCGTGAAGATTCTTTGATGGTTTTTGGTACTGTCTCAATCTTAAATCGGGCTTCGTTATAAGTGCTGTTAGGAATCGCATCAATAATACCATGATTTTCTTTTCTTAAATCGTCCAGCTCTTGATCAACAACTAGGAATTCGTCTTTTTTAATCGCTTGGAGCAGAGAGAGTTCTTGATATCTAGTGCTTAAAGAAGTTTCCTTGAAAATCAATTCTCGATAGCATAGTAAAATTTCATCAATTTCTTGCTGGCCGATTCCGTGAGTTATATCACAGTGATGATTGTTTCGACTCATAACATCTTCGATCTTTTTGAAGTGATAAAAATAGGTCGCAAGAGCTTTTTTCATTTCTTGCAGCTCCTCATGAGATTGCTTCAAAGTAACTTCATTTTCAAGTAATTGTTCCACTAAATTCTTCTTCGCAGATTCATTATTTTTTTTCTGAATGCTGAAGAACCCCATTCTTTCAATAATATCTTCAGATTTGTTTCTAACATTTTGCTTCATTATCCCTAGTTTTTTATAGTTGCTTTCAAAGTCAGTTTTCGATTTCTCCACAGCTTCTTGGTATTTATCGGTCTGTAATTGCACAATAATTGAATTATTTTTTGAAGTAAATTTATTTTGCAGCAAAGCTGCATGGTGTTTAGTTATTCTTGAGTGCGTGTCGCCCATCTCTTTCAATCTTTGACTCAAAATCATAGCAGCAAGCCTTTCTTTAGCTCTCATTTTGGAAAGAGCTTCAGAATTTTTGGTTTCAAGCGAAACCTTTGATTCCTGCTCCAGGACTTGTCTCAATAAGTCGCTGGCTTTGTTTTGTAATGGAAGTTGTGAATTTGTAACGTTTTCAATCGCGATTCTTTCGAGTTTTCTAACGGCTTCTTCTAATAGTCCAAGCGCATTTTCCTTTGAGCTATTTTCAGAGACCAGCAAGTTGAGCTGGTTCCTTAGCTTGATTTGTTCTGATAAATCTATGCTTTTAATGCTTTCAATTTCTTGCGTTTTTGAACTGTATTGTTGTTCTATTTCTTGTTTAAGACGGAATGTTTCGATTTTTAATTGATTTTCTGAGTGCAAATCTTCATTAGGGAAAGGACTGCTTTCATGAGGACTCATGCTCTGTTCGTTCATTTTGATTACTTTGTGATATATTAAATTAATTAGTTTTATAATATTTATTGTTGAGTATTGATTTTTGACTAATTTAAAGGATTAATTTTTTAATTAACCTCAGGAAGATATAATTAGGATATTGATGGGCAGTAAGCTTATATGGATTTTGTGAAATAAAGAATAAAATAAGCTAAAATAAGTGAGTTGAAACAAGTTTATTATTATCTATAGATTCTTTCATTATGATTCAAAACTTATGCTTTGAAGTATATAGTACCAAATTCTTAATTATCTTTATTATAGATAAATTAATGAGAAAGAAAAAAATTAATAAATAGCCGAATTAAAAAGATATTTACTATATCAAAT
>CATKHM010001109.1:0-11206 GCA_949751825.1 Blepharisma undulans | reverse complement strand
TTAAAACGATTTATAGCCCTTAGCAAGTTAATAAAAAATAATTATCGAAATATTAAAATAGTTAATCATTGCTGACGGATTTATTCACAGCATGGCTAAATACAGCAAGCTTGGCCTTTATTGATCCTACCAACAGATTATCGATATTTTCCTGCTGAGCAATTGCTTTAAAGTTAACTGGGTTTGTAGATGAAACCAAGTGCTCTTTCAAAATTGCTTGTTTTTCAAGCTTCGAAGCTTTTTCTGATATAATTTTCACTTTTTCTGTATCTGAAACACTCATATTTAGCACATCGTCTCAGTTTGCCTTGATTTCTTCAATTGGCATATTTTTTTCATTTTCTTCTCTCAATTTCCTTTTTTCTTCAAGATAATTAATTTTTTTGGCCACTTTTGGAGTTTCAACAGTCTTGGACTGTGACTGGATTTTTCTTGGCTTAATTTTCTTTTTCTCAAGCTCTACAAAGGACTCAGACCTCTGATTAATTTCTGACAAAATCCTATGATGCCTTGCAGGATTTTTCATTTTTTCCATCCTGTCTTGCAGTTCCAGCTGCTTCGTTTTATCTACTGCCGGCATGAACATTTCTTTTATCAATTCAGCATATCTTAATCTTTTCTCAATTTTTTGCAACCTCTCCACATTTGCAGCATTTTGGGCTTCTTTCAGTTGCTTTTCTTGCTCAAGAATTTTTGCATTCCACGTGCAAGACGAGCTCCTGACTTTATTTTCGATTTTTCTTGAATTTACAGCTTCTTCGTTTCTTTTTGTGTGCTCATCTTTCAGCATTTCATATCATTTCATATGTTCATAAATTTTTTCTTGATTTATTGACCGATTCACAAGTTTTCGCTTGGCTAGTTCACTTTTTCGTTTTTCAAGCTCAGGAAGTTCATATTCGCATTTAAATTTTTCTTCAAGTTTGACATAGAGAGGTTTGACGCCTTTGACTGACTCGTAGTCGTTATTTCTGCGGCGAATTTCGTCAATTTCTTGTTGACGTTTTGCTTTGAGCTCCTTCATTTTTTCTAGTTTTTCGTAGTATTCTTGTTCTTTTTTGGCTTTCATTTCTTCGAGTTCTTGCTTTTTGGCTTCGCTTTCTTCTTCAAGTATCATCATAAGTTTGGAACGCTCTTGCTGCTTTTTTTTGGCACGTTCTTTTTGTTCTTTGTAGTAAGCTTTTATTTTTTGTGCAGCATCTTCAGCTTTTTTTCTTTCATTTTCAAGGTACTCTTGTCTGGTCCGAGCATTTTGAAGATTTGGTTTATTGGCCTTATTTTCGTTCTGTATGGATCCTAAATGATCAAGTGTGCTTATTGACTCTTCAATACTTGATAGCTTAGCTTCCAATAATTCCTTTTGCTTTTTAATTTCTTTCAGTTTCGCTTGTCTTACGTTCTCATCAACGTTACTCGAATTTATCTTGTTAAGAAGATTATTGATAACTGTTTGAAGATTATCTGGAGATTTGGAAAAAGAGATCGAGGCTTGCTTTATGTGGGAGATTATTTTGGTGGCAGAAGATGTAAGCGAACTTTGAACAGATTCCTGGTTCTTGGCTTTGGATTTAATAGAGGACAGGATATCAGACAAATATCTTGTAACCATAGTTAAAGAAAATTATTACGAAGCGTTATAATAAGGCAACTTGTTGCATATAGAGAAAATTATTTTATTAATTAAGCTGTTGAATATTTATTATATATTATTCGTTCATCATAATCACATAAAACATATAAAACTACGCCAAAACCTATAGAACTATTAGTTATTTGTCTTAAGATGAAGCAGCTACTACAATCATGTTTACTAAAACATAAAGCATGATCAAACTGTTAAGCCCTACAATCGCTAGTGAAATTCCCTAAGTAAAACTTACCCTCGATGAAAATTTCACATCATATGGTGATGGTGTTTCCACCATCTCTCTTGCTGCTATGTGCATAAATGGTATTGCGATTGGGACCAAAATAAACCCAAACAGGCCAACCCAGTTCAAAATAATGCTCTACATAACCCATACCAAATCGTACACGAAAAATGCTATGGTAAATGGCAAGAGACAACAAAGAAACCTACAAATCGCAATCGTTTTATACGGCAAATCTTTTGTTGCGCCAATTCCATAATACATAGTAAGCACGTTGTCAGAGAGTGGTATCGCCATAAGTGGGAAGCTTGAAAATACATCAAAAGCAGGGAAAAGCACAATAATATACGCTATTATATAAGTCCACCATGGCCTATCACTTTGCGAGTACCCAGCTGAGTACTCTCTGAATGATATATTCACTTCTCCTTTTACGTCATGAATAGCCATTGGGACGAGAATTCCAAGCATGGCATATAGTGTGAATGATGTGGCAGCTACCATGATAATGATTCTTTTCAAGTTTTTGACTCTGCTTCTGACGAATTCAGCGATACTTGGGAATTGGATTTGGTATACAAATGCAAAAAGAATAATAGAAGCCATACTGGATAAATGAGTCCATACAGCCAAAGGCGGATCGTCAAAAGATTCATGCTTATCATGATCAACCTGCTTCTCTTGTGCTAAAAGAGCTATGGACGTTATGAGAACTAGTCCTATAATAATAAATCTCATGATTGTCAAAACACTTTGCACCCATCGCTGCTCTTTAATACCTTTAATAGTTAAATAAGTCATCAAAACTGCATAAATAACCAGAAATATCCAATAATTCTCATAGCAGGAGTCAGAATAGCTTGAAGTTTCATAGATATCGCATTTTTTAGCCCATGGAAGTGGAATATTTGAGGCAAAAGAACTTGCAAAAATAGAGACGTAACCTAACTGAGCACCTTGAAAGTAGAAACTTAAGATAATAATGTAAAAAGTTGCCCATTTCTGACCAAATAAAATTCGAATATTTTCTGTGACATCGAATCTACGACTTGTGATAATAGGACGCGGGGTAGGCTCTTTTTCCAATAAATCGTCGCCTGCTTTTTGGCCTGTAAAAATCTGTCGCCATGTGGGTGGTTTTACCTTTTTTCCTTCATCTCGGAGCCGAACTATGACTTCTGTTCGGCTCATGACTTCGAGGAGTTGCCGAGCCAGATAATAACTCTGATATGCAGTGAAAATCATGTAAAAGAACGAAATCAGCCACCCACTTGTTTTAAATGCATGTGGAAGGGCTAAGAACCCAGCTCCAACAACGATGTTAACTGAAAAGAAATAGCCAGTCGACAATCCAAATTTATCTGGATTGACTGAAGACGGCTCTATTGAGAAATCCATGATGGACATTTTTTAATTCACCAAGCTATTTAACAATCCCTGTAAATGGATCCTTATTAATTAAAACGTTCTCCATAGTAAAATGTCAAATAAGAGAAATATGAAGAGAATTCGCATAGTCTTGGTTGAAAATCTCAGGCAGCTAGCTGTCAAATTAAGAAAGAGAGCAATGCAAAGTTAAAATATTTTATTATAAATTACATTGCGGAAAAAATTTAAGAGCTGGAGGATTTGAGCAGCTAAACACTTTATCGCACATCAAACCTATAAGAATGATTAGTCTTAAAATTTAGCATCAAACCAATAATTACTTCTTATTATTTTCTAAGATCTCTGGTTTATCATTTTTATATACTTAATGCAGAAAGCGTTTTTCCTAAAAATATCTTAAATTAAATAATATTTCATTCCTTTTAATATTTTTATAACCAAAAATAAGAAATGTCTTGCCCTTGCTATATTTGTAAAGCCCATGATCCAGTTCCAACTCACACACACTTTGTTAAGTCAAAATTTACCTCAGAAAACTCTTATGGCTTTGTAACAATCAGCAATATATCTCCCTCTCCCTCATCCGCATTAAAATTCAAAATAAATAAGACTCAAGCAGTAATGGACATGAACTTTTCAGCAATTTTGCCCAGCTGAACTATTGAAGATGTTCTATTTATTGAAGCCTATGAAGGATCTATCTCTGATTCGCTCATAGGCACTGGAAGTATTCCATTAGCACATCAGCGATTTGATGAATCTATAGTAGAAGTTACTTTGGATTCTTTCATAGAAGAACCTATCACAGTATCATTTACATTAAGTTTCGAAAGCAAGTGCAAAACTATTGAGAACCCCTCTTATATGATTTTTCGCAAAACCTCAAGACTCGACCCTAGCTATAAATATACGATAGAAATCACAAATGGAGAAAAGACAGATGAAATTCGCATAAAAGATGAATCTCAAGGCTACAAAGACGAGGTCTGGCATCATATAGCTACTATTGATGTGTTTGAAGTCATGAATCTGAATTTTAAGATGACTAATCTTCAAGGGACAGGAAAAGCCAGGAATTTTGAAAGCTCTGCAACAATACAAAAGAAAAATTTGAAAAATGTCCCATACTTTTTTACCTTGAGATCTCCTACTGTTCAATTTTCTTCGTTTCTTACTTTTTATTTGGTTCCTTTTAATTCTCAGTTTATTGCATGCCCAACTGGGTCATACGAAATGAAGTTTTTGCCTCAATCTAATAGATGGATAAGTGGTTTTATCGGAGAAAGAGGGTATTTGCAGTTTCAATTGATGACTTTGCTTGCTCAGCATCAGGTTAAAGGGGAAATTCCAGTTGAAGAACTCAATCAAATTCTTGAGCATCAGGAATATGCATTTAAATTTGACACCAGAGATATCAACGACAAACTTGTGATAAAACTATTTTCATACAAAGAAAATCAAGAAATTGCATCTCTTTGCTATGTAGGAATGCTTAAATTTAAAGAAACTCCGGGATTCAAATATAGGCAAGATTACCAATCTATTATCCAATTTGGTCCATTCACTTTAGATGTCATTTTATCCAGCGAAGAATCCAAAGTTGAAGAAAATCCTCAAAGAGTCGAGACATCTATATCAGAATTCAAAGACCCAGAGCCTGCTAATCTAACCTATAAAGATCGAACTTTTTTCAACGTTCTTGATTTGATGGAATTCAAAATCCACCAAATTTCGAAAAGAAATAGCTTAATTACCACTCATATCAACAAGCTCAAAACTCGAAACGAACTTCTCCGTAAGCAAATTTTTGACTTGGAGCATTCTCACCCTGTCACCGAGTTTGATAATATTGTGCAACAATCTGCCTTAAAACCCAAAAAATTGTCAGCATCTCAGTCCATAAGTAAAATTATGCCAGGAAACAATAATAAGGCCCCAGAAGAAACAACTGTGCCAAAATATGAAATCTGCTCTTGTGGGAATCGGAATCCAAAATTTAAAGGATATTGTGAAAATTGCGTGAAAACTTTGAAAGATCAGTATGAAAGAGTGTTGAAATGGTATACTCCTATAAAAAACAAATATGATGAACTTGAACGAAAATACACAGGAATCAATGCGAGGAAAATTCTTTTCGAAGGAAAAATCATCAAACTGCAAGAAAGGCTGAAAAAGCCAATAGATATTGAAGAAGGAGATACTGAAGAAGTTAAGCAAATGATGGTTCAGCTCACCGAGCTGCAAAATGAAGTCGAAAACATTCAAGAAGAAGCGAGGAGGAAAACCGAAATAATTGAAACACAAAAGAACAATATACAAGCTAATTTAACTGAAAAGGAAAAAGAAGAAGGAAAATTACAGAAGAAACTGAGGGAAAGCGAACAAAAAGCTGAGGTAATTACGCAGGAAATCGATGATACTAATAAAAGGATGGTGGATAAAAAGATTTTCAATGATAAGTATAGAGGAAAATATTTGCCAACTGCTTAGAACTATTTAAATAAAGATTTTTATTGAAGTTTTAATATAATTATACAGTAGATAATTATATATTTAATCTTCATCAATTTCTGACCCAGACTCATTTTCCTGGATCTTTTTAGCTTTCCTTAATCCATTACTGGTAAGTATTTTTTCCAAAATCTGATCCAATTTGCTATAAATTGGAATGTCATCATTGCACACCAAATCTGACAACCTCCCCAAAAAATCAAGAAACTCAACAAACTGCATTTTATAATGAGCTCCATCCGAGTCCATTTCATTCAAAATGCTCATTTTAGAAAATGCATAAACCTTTATGAGTTCATCATCATGAATTGCTATTTTTGCTTTATCCACAAGTGCTCGGATCGATTTAAATGATAGCCATCTTCCAAGCTTTTCTCGATATTTTGTAAAAATATTTTGGAGATTTGAGAGGTTTGCTTCGAGAATGTCGTTGACTTCGAGGTTGTACAGTTTTTCTTTTCTGAATTTGGCTGCCTTTGCAGTCATTGCGTATTTAAATATGTGCTCGTTTAGAAGTTTTTCAGTCATTTGCGCAGGTGTTAAAGAAAGGTCTTGATATTTGCAGAGGGCTAATCTCACAATAATTTCATAAAACTCATATCTGCACAGCTCTTTATCAGGATTATCATCCAGCTTTTCTTCAAGCTCCACATTTACAGCAATAAAAATTCGATCAACTGCAGCTTTATTTAGAAACTTTTTGTCATGTATATCACATTGATCACAAAAATCACTGAAATCAAGCCAGCCTATACTTGGGTAATTACTACTTGCCGACAAGTACAAAAATATCTCTTTAATTTCTCCAAAATTCGCCAGCAGCACGCTATAGACATCTTCTAACTGCTTTGAATCTCTAATAACTCTTGGAAGCTTATAATACTTGCTATCATAATCAAACATAATTTTTCTTGTTTGGTCAGTGTCGTCTATATAATTTCTGAACACAGATTTGTTTTTATCAAAAACCCTCCCTACTTGTATATTTTCTGCCTCACTTACAGAAAGTTCATATGATCTCAAGGGAATATTAATTTCATTTACGCTTGTTCCTTCTCATCTCTTTTTGGAGAGCTCTTTAGTAATGCATACGTCATTTCCATCTAAAATAAACCATAAATAATGCTTTCCAGGAGGCAGAAGTAAAGAAACTTCATATTTCCCCAGTGTCTCATCAGCAAGCTCCAATGGAATCTCTTTTCAGCCATTAAATGAAGCTTTTATGCAAATTTTGCAGATTTCTTTGTTTTTTTTCCAGTTGAAATTGGAATTATTTTCAACGATTTTTAGCTTGTCCAAGCTGATTTTCAAATCATAAATGACCCACCTTTCGCATATTCAGCAGTGAGGTGACAGAGTTCATTGACTTGACCCTTTAACTTCCCTTTTGCCAAGCATTCTTGAAAATATTAATTCGTTGGAATGTCCAAAGAGTCTTTTATCTACGTCTTTGGTAGGAGTTTCTATATTGAGCAAATTATCTTTATGTGTCACTAACGATCTTCCCATGCCATCTCTCAGTCTAAGATTATATTTTGCATTCTGCTCTACAATGTGATCATTTCTTTTCAAAAATTTCATGGGATGTGGGGCAGATAAACCTGAATTTGAATTCATTCCTTCAGTTTCTTGCGCGGCTAAATGAAGAATCATTGAATTTAGCATTTTTCTTGAAATTTTATTACCTGTCAGATGCAGACCTATCAGAGTGTTCGACTGCTTCAAACCATTAATAATAATCCCTGCATCAGTATCAGTGATTTTTGTATGAGATATATTAAGATGCAACAATGCAGGATGTCTGCTAAAAATCTGGCCGATATAAATACTTAATTCAGAGTCTGGAGAGCTTAAATTATTTCAAGAATAATCTACAAATCTCAAGCTTCTATTTTTCCTCAAATAAGCCAAAAATTTTTTGGTGCTCTCTGTAGAAATTTGGTTTCATGATAAATCAAGCTCGTTTAAAATATTTTTCCTTAAAATTCTACAAACTTGATCCATTGCTGAATTATTTAGCCCTAAATCTGAAATATATAATTTTCGTAAAGTCCTTGAGAGTGGTAAAGCTTTAAATGCTTCCACTACATTCATCGACGTAAATCTGCAAGCATTTAAATTTATTTCTGTTATCTGAGCAGAAGCCATCATTTTATTGAATTCTCTGGCAAAATTTGAGCCTATTTCATTTCTTGTATAGTAAAAAGATTGAATATTAGAATTTGTAGATATTCCTTTGAGCAAATTGGCACCTCCTACATCTGAAATCCCACATTCATCTAAATGAATCTGCATTAAATTTTTCATAGTTTTTATTGAGTCACTTATGGCTCTGCACAATTGGTCATTCATTTTATAACGATTTAATATTAACGAATGCTCTTTAGCATGTGCAAGAACTGGAAGGGGAGGGATTTGCTCTTCAGTGCATTTTTTGCTAAAAACTGATAAGGAGGAATCTTCATCATATTCATTTTTGGAGCGTCCATATTTCCTATATGCATCGTAAGCATTTTCTTTACTTTGAATTTCGCTGTACAAGCTTTCTATCAAAGGAGTCTTAGAATGTTGTAATTCTTTTCTCAAGTCTTGTATTAAATCCTCACTTTTTTCAGAGTCTTTACTGAATTCTTTCGAGGACCTCATTAAATTTTCAATTGATTTTTTCTTCTTAATTTTATCCTTGACTTTTTTAAGGATTTTTCCTTGGATTTTTAGAGGTGAAATTTGTGGATGCTTCAACGTTGGGGTAACTGAAAGATGCTTTAAGGAAATTTCAGAATAATTAGTTGGAGAAGGGTTGCTGTAGAATGAATTATCATTAAATTGTCTGTGAAATGAATTATCTTTGTGTGGAGATTTTCTGATGTTTTCTAGTCTGTCTTCAATTTCAGTTAGAAAAAAATCAATTTTTCTTTGTAAGGAAATCGCATCCTTTTTCCCACTTTGCCAAGAATCATCGTTTTGAGTAATAAATGATGGTTGAATAGCTGGCGATTTGATTTCTGGAAAGTGGATGCTATCTTTCGTTTCAAAAATTGGAGAATTAATATGGGTATGCTCATTTCTCAAATAAAGAGGACTATTTCTCTCAGTTGCCATAAATATTAGTTAATTTTAAATTATATTGCATTTTGGGATGTCTTTTAAAAATAGTCAATAAATAATAATTCATATATTTTGTTTTGCAAATTCAGATGACAATAGCTATAAAAATTGAGCAAACTTTAATTAATTTTCCATTATAAGAAAATCATGGAAAAGATCTTGGCCAATTACACAAAAAAGCTTGCAAGAGCCTTAATTATAGGAGGAACCAGTTTTATATCAATATATGGAACGTTTTCTTATTTAGCTTTTCAAAATAGAAAAGAGTATGCAGATCTTCTTCAATCGCTTCAAGATAATCCTCAACTAAAACTTCAAACTCCAGATCTTGGCATAGGTGACATTTTCTATTTCAACCATGATTGCATCAAGAGTTTCTCAGTCAGAGAAATGAGAAAATGCGCAATTCATAAATTTTATTATTGATCTGTGTCATCAGAGGAAAATTCTTTAAGATATAGGCAAGGAAAATGGCATAATTCAGCAGTTGTTATCAAATCAAAGGATGAAACCAAAATTTACCATAGTTACTATGGAAATTTGTATCAAAATACTTATGATGAATTTATAAACCTTCCATATATATCAAAAATCAGTATGAGAAAATTGGAGACTAATATTTCAGAACTAGAAAGCAATAGTTATAGTTTCATTGAAGAATTCAGAGATTTAATAGATATTTTAAGCAAATCGTGGCCAAATCATACTTTTGAAACTTTCAGAGATACAATTGATGTAATTCTGAACTTTTGAGTTAAACTAGGGATTGCAGATACCGAAAGAATACATTTATCATTAAAACAAGGTATAAGTGATATTGATTGCGAAAATCCCACATTACTTAATGGCGCAATTGCTAAATATTCGAAATCAATTTCTATTAAATAAGCTTAGGTTAAAAAAGAAATTAATTAAAGTTATAGGGGATATATCAGGTTGAACGAAACATTCATTATCTACTATTTGAAAAATGAAAAATCACTTTATTTGAAATTATAATAAACCTCCTCACTATAAATTGCATTATTTAAATTAATAAAAAAATGCCTGAAAGTGATTTATTCAAGACAATGGAACCCCTATAAGATGCAATCTCCATCTTTGCTATCTTAGAAGCCAAGGTTTGCGAAGCAAGAAGGCTTTGTTTTTAATCTCCTCTGAAAAAGAGTTAGAGCCTCGAAAAAAGCTTACCAAGTTTTCAAATAAGGATTAGCTGGATATACTTGCAGGAAATGCTGTATGCTAATCGTTCCTAAAGAAAAATGACATCCAGTTCAATGTCTTAAACTGACAAACTGACAATGATCATCTTGTTTTGATGATTTAAAAAATTGAGCAACTTGGGGAGCATTTTGATCTTGGCATCGAGATAGAAGTGGCACATCATCTGAAAAGAATGTGTTAAAAAACCTATACTCTTTAAATTGTTGATGAGAGGTAAAAAATTATCCAGATCGCCAATGATTCAACAATCTTGAAAAAGGTCTTGAAGGATAGATGCTATCAAAATTATCAATACACCAATTCAAGCGATCATACTTATCTTTCAGAGATGACAGATATCCAGTGGGCATCACTCTACCTTATTATAAAAATTCTACTCATAGTCTTTCTTGCTACTATTGCAACAAAGAAACCTCCGTTTGGGAAATAAATGGTTGTGTTATTTGAAATCAAACTTCAGACACAATTACAGTGAATGTCACTCATTTCTCTTTATTCAAGATTTCTGAATCTGAGTTTGTTAATTATGTCTCTCATGTTTATGAGTCATCCTGTGGCGACAATTACGCTCCAGTAATCATTATGATTGTCGGATTTTTCATAGGATTTGTTATCATGGTAATTTTAGTTATTATTGATAAGCTTCATCTAGATAATTAGAAAAAAAGAGAAAAAGAAATACCTCTGAGTGTGAATTCGAAGTTAATGCTAATAATGAATCACCTTCAAAACTCGATCAAGTAGAAAATATCGACACAGAGAAGAGAGACGAATGGCGCATGGAGGTTGTGGATCATTCAGAAAAGCTCGAGCAACACTATAATTCCAAAAACGACATTCAGACAAATGTTAAAATTGATGTCGATAAAAATTCACCTAAAGATGATGAGCAACACACTCCTACAACCTTTCCTGCGATTCTAGGCAATAAAGAGCTAGAGTTTGAACTCTTACAATTACGTAGAGGCAAAGGATCCTTACGTTTGCTACTAGAAGGGCATTTAACCCTTGGACTCATTTATTTCAGAAAAGATTTACCAAGATGGAGACGAGTTCTCATTTTATTTACAGTAATTATCTTTGAATTGTTACTAGAAGGCTGC
>CATKHM010001108.1:0-11207 GCA_949751825.1 Blepharisma undulans | reverse complement strand
AAAAATTTTTAAAGGCACTCTTGCCAAAGATTGCAAAAATGTGATGATCGCTAATATTTCTTTAGTTGGTTCTGACGATTATCATATTCGAACTATCCTCAATCATGCAGATAGCGCCAATAAGATCAAAATATTCAATAAAACTCAATAAATCTTAATATAATTTATTTTCGGATTAATTTATTTATTGCTGAAAGGAAAATTATATTTAAACATTAAATCAAAATTGAGTGTGCAGATATTGATGAATTGGTAGATTTGTATAACCAAAGCATTGTGTTTTAAATAGGCTTTGATAAGCTTTATTCGTTAAAACAAATTTTACGACTTAGGCATAGAAATTTAAATTATTTTGATATATTAAGTGACTTTTTCATATTTATTATCGAAATTACTGAAAAAGTATCTATTTTTCAATATAAGTGTACAAATCTGCATAAATCTAACAATATTTATTTTTGCTAATCCTTGAGCTATAGAAAAAGACTGCATTCTTTATATATCACAGCTATTTTTATGAAATCATCATTTAATAGCATTGCGCTCAAATTAGCGTTGAAAACACGATTTTCTTCAAGTTCACTGTCAGTTTCACGCGAATCAAAAGAGCTTTCACACTACTTAAGTGTTTCTCGGTACTTGAATCTCCATTAGGTAAATAATAATATTTTAGAATTTCTGGGATTTCTTAGACGAATTGGAAATTTGAATCTGCTCTTTTACCCATAATTATTTTCCTTTATGATATTCATAACTATCACCTTTTATAATTTTTTTCGTAATATTCAATTAGCTTCATGAGTAAATTAGGATTGTTATTGCTCATAATATAGCTGAAGATAGCTCCATCCTGGCAGCTTATATCGATATCTGGGTTTTCATTTAAAATACTAAATGCATTTTCAGTTCAGATTACTTTTCATGCTAATAGAAGGCGTCCCCAAATTGGTTTAATCATTTATTTTATTAAAATTTTTTACAAAGTACAACTGAATGCTAGGCAGATAGAGATAATAGAAAGCATAAAATCGTAAGACTCGTTTATAGTCTAAGCCATTTCCACAACTTTTGTATTGGAGCATTATTCCATTAATACTCTTATTTCCTCCTTCAATTAGAAATCACATATTTATTTATATTTAAATTGGAATACTATCTTATTCTGTACAATCTCAAAACCTGCTTGGTTTTGATCCAATTTTATATTGCTTTCATGGAGTATAAATTTTTAAAACGCTTGACCAGTCATAGATTTAATTGCGATTTTCCAGTTGCTCTCCAGTTATTCACATTTCCAACCTCACTTTCAAAAATTTGTTCACCATATTCTATCACATAAATCTCTCTCCTGCATTTATCATTATTTTCCCTTTATTCTCCGCAAAATCATATGGAATTGTATTTATTGCCAAAGATTTCTGATTTCACGTTCAGAAATAAAAATATTCCCATTAAAAAGCACACTATTTCCTATAGAATATAATGCGGTAATGGATTTAATTCTATTCACTGATTTTCATCTAAATCATACCTGCAAGAAAAGGAACCGAACGATCATTGCAATAACCTGCAAAACAATAGACATTTCTATTGAAATATATAATTGTTGTATTGCTGCAATGCGAAATTGAGGGAAGTCTTGGCAATTCACGAAAATTATTATTGCTGTCCCTGATAAATCCAATTGGACGGTCTTCAGGGCCACAAATGTCCCCAAAAATGAAGAGATCACCGTTTGGAAGTGAAGCAGTGCGTGTGTTATCTGATATAGATATGTTATTTGGCAAATAAAAAGTTTTCATTCTGAGGTGTTATTTTCGATGTTGTAGATGCGTAAATTGGTTTCTCAGCCGTCTTCGACGATGAGGATGGATTTGGAAAGTGTAATTTTGAGGAAAACTTGAGATTTCTGGAAGAGAAGGGGTTTCATTGGGTAACTGATGAGAACTGGATTTGATTTTGGGTTCCTACATATTGAAAATTTTAATAGCAAAAAATTTGGAGGAATTTATGAGGATAGAGAAAATCTATTTAAATTAGATGAGAAAAATTATAATAATTAGGAATTTAAATCGTGAAGCAATTGGCAAAGAAATTGCTATTGGAAGCTTTTAAAATTTTATTAAATTTCATTAACTGCCAACTAAAGGCTCCAAATAAGAAAAATAATGATTTAAAGAGCTTTTATATGCTTCTGAATGGATTCCATACATACAATATTTTTTAATACCCATATATTTGCTTATCAATTTCTACTAGCTTATTCCTATCTAAATCCAGGCACTATTCTGAAATTTTTGAGTACGGTGTAGTCCTATTTTGCAAATAGCTTTCAACATCACTTCATTAAGCTCAGGATAAGTCCTAGTATCCCTTTTTTCATAATCTCAACTTCTTCAAGCATATTTGAAGCAGATCTTCTCTTAAAATCATTCATTTTTATTCTGAAAGGTCTAATTTCATTATTAAACAAGAAATATTTATCTCATCCAAAAATAAATTCAAAATCATTGTATTCTTGCTTCCATAATATGGTATACTTCTCCTCTTTTTGACTGTAAAATATGCATTATCAATTGATTTTAATTCTCCAATAATTGAAGAATGTGATTATTTTGTTCCTCAAATACTCTTGGATAAAAAGAAGCAATTCCTTCATCAAATTTAAGTCAAAACTGCCCTATTGATTAAAGAACTTTTTTTGTTTTCATATGCATTCATTTATTAAAATACTCCCCAATATAAGACCAAAACCCAAGTGATTAATTTATAAAATTGATAAAAAGACTGAAAATGAGAGAAATTTATGCTGGAGCAGATTTAAAAGAGTGAAAATAATAACAATTAAGTATTAAGGTAAATTAAAGGAGAAGCATTGAGATCACAAAAAACTTCGAAGGATTATAAAAATTAATATCAGAAGCAGTGATGGGGAAAATAATAAGTCAAAAGTATACTTGACTGGATGGCTGAATTAATAATATAATTTAAATATTCATATTTTTTCTCAAAAAAGTCATAAGAAAAATCATTATTGCCTGAATAAGGGTTCATTTTCTATAAATTAGCAACAATATTTTATTGTTGCTTTTTTCTTGATTATAAGAAAAAGATAATTCTATGTTGCTTTATTTTATTATTTGACATATTCTTGATAAGCTTTATCAAAATCTAGGTTAAAAATAGGAATGCTGGGTGTAAAAAAGGCCATTTGTCTAAATAATTGTTCTTTCTAAAATTTCAGCTGTTCAAAAATGCTGATGATTTATCTTTTAGCCATTGAGGATTTTATAGCTAAGTGAATTTGAATAAATCATTTTATGCTTTTCATTTTATTGTTTATATATTACTTTGATCTTAAAGCAACTATAAGAATATAATATTAAAATACTCATATGGCTGCATAGAAATAACGCATTACTCCCTGAGTTAGAAGATTTTTAATAAAAAGAATATTTCAATGACTTGAATATCGACTATACACTTTTTATGCTTAATAGACTGTGAAAAGTTATAAAATAAGTAATCTATTTAAATTCTTATATCAAATTGGTTTTGCCTTGTCATTTTTATCAATTCACTCAAATATGATAAGCTAGATATATAGTTTTATTATTTACAAATAAATAATTAGTTTTCTTCTTGATTTTCTATCGTAAAAATTTTTTATATATGTTTTGCACCAAAATCCTGCAAAAATTATTTTGCTTATTCTGAATTATTTATAATTATTTAGATAATTTTGTTTAAGTAATAGCATCGTTCAAGCAAATTTGAATATTTTTATGAAATTGCAATGGTTTAGACCTTGCTTGATTTACCATATTTTATAGAAGGAATATAAGTAAGACATACAGGTCTCCCTTTTAAAATAATTATTTCGCCAATATGCAGGAGGACGAAATTATCTGAAGATCAAATAATCTTCTTTTAGTTAGATGCTCATAAAAAGCTGTTAAAATTTACATTATATATAAATTTGATTAAATGCAGATAATGAGACCAATATTTCAGTCTTAATAATATAATGGTAGAGTTGCCAAGTGAAATAGCTGAATATTTTGAAGGTGGTGCTAATATTGACGGAGGAGCTCAAGGAAGAGTATACAAGGTTATTAAGAAGAGTAATGATAACGCAGGTGATCGAAAGACGTATGCAATGAAGGTTATTGATACTGAACCTTTAGCACTGGAAAGGAATAATGCTATAAAGAATGTTGAAAATGAGCTAAACGTTCTTTTTGATGTAAAGAATCCTTATATCACCAATTTAGACTCTTATTTTCATATTGAAAGAAAAGTCTATATAGTTATGGAATATTGCAAAAATCACAATCTCCTCAGACCCATCGTCGATGCACAGGTGGGAGATAGAATAATCGAAGAAGATACAATATGAAAGTGGATTATACAAATATGTTTTGGACTTGAATCATTACATTCAAAAGGAATTATTCATAGAGATATTAAAAATCAAAATATTCTTTTAGACGAAAATTTTGATATAAAACTAGCAGATTTTGGGCTTTCTCGCTATTCGACTGCCTCATCAATTTCTGGGTCCCCTCCTTTTTATTCTCCCAGAATGTCTAGGAAAGGGCCTGAAGACGCACCAACCAAAGAAAGTGATATTTGAGCTCTTGGCTGTGTTTTATATTCCCTGTGCAATCTTAAGTATCCATTTGATGAGTATGATGATAAAAACACACCGCACAATGAAATAAGAAGCGAGTACTCAAACGAAATGAAAGAATTAGTTAATTCATGCTTACAGAAGACACGTTGGGATAGACCAACAATTACAGATATATTAACTAATGAGTTTGTTGCTGGCAAAGTCATGAGTTTAAATATAGCTGTCCCAGACGATAGTTGCTTCAAAAGACATAGAGAGATAGATGAGCCCATTTCAGGCACGGAAAACCTGAATGTTGAACAAAATTCGTCAATAAGTATTGAAGAAGATAAAGATAGCAACATATCATTGTATCCGGATCCACAACCTCTTATGAGAAAAGACTTCATACAACAAATAAATTATGTGCTTGAACAACTATACAACCTTCCCGTAGATGGCCCTATAGACATTGAAAGCTTAAGCAAAAGCAATAAATACATTGTAATAGCCATTAATATTCTAATTCTCCATTTATAGTGAACCTTTTGAGTGATAAAACTTTAAGCGTGAAAATTTGGTCTATTCATTTTTTGGAAATAATTCTAAAGAGTCTTGCTGCCATTAATCTCATGTTTGTGGCCTTTGCTCTGCAAGTGGAACTTTAAGTTCCAGCGTAACTTATTCAAACTGTTTGGCCATCTACCTCTATTCTTCAGGAATGCCAGTGCTATTCGGCACTCCTGAACTCAGCTAGAGAACATACTATAAAGCTCATGATATTCTCTCCTTTCTTTCGAAAATGGTATTTTCCATGTCCATCTCCAGGGTACTGCAAAATTGACTCAAATCTTCTGTTAATCTTTCAATAGGCATACTAATCGGGAAGCTTGTTCTGATTCTGTGCCCTCTTCTGGGGGCAAGCATGGCCCTGCTGAAACGAGCACTGCCTTTCCTAGATGCTTTGCTTTCATGCAGTCTGCCTAAGAATTTAATCATATTTCGCACCATTAATTGATGTGATTATGCCATCTCTAATCATATCATCCGAGCTCTTGAAATGTCTCATAGGCTAAAAATGGCTTCTAGTGCTTCTCTAAAGAGATGTCTTTTGAGATGATTGATAAGGTAAAATTTCATGGTCTTAGCCATGTGCTTCTGTTTTTATTAGACATGTTTAAAATCTCAAGCAAGAAAAGACTACAAAAAAAAATTAAGTGACGCAACAGAAAAACTAAGTTTAGGCGGAGTCAAAAAAAATATTGAATTGATTGCTACTTCTCTCAATCTTCTCAAAGAAATTCCTTTCGAAACCCTCGAAATTCCAATAGATTTGTCCATATCTCTCCTAGTTTTGCTAAACAGCGAGTGGATATGAGAGCCAAAAACATATTGCTACGTCAGAATAGATATCGTTAAAATGTCCAGAATTCTTCTTATCGTAGCTTACCTTAAATCTGACCATATAACTTTATTTAAAAAATATAAAGACAGTCTTTTAACGCTTACTGTTGCAATCGAAAATCGAATTTTAAATGTAGAAAAGCATTTTCCTCAAAACGAAATTCTTTGTAACATAAGAACAATAAGATCAGCTATAAAACTAATAGGGATGGATAAAAGATGGCATCAAGCTTTTATAAAGCACGTAAAGCAAATAATGAATTGCTGCTTTACAAAAGCATATTTGGAAACTGCCTTACAGCTGGCTATGGAGTTTTATAGGTTCATTGAAAAGTATTGCAATTCTAATTTATTTTTATACTCATTAGATCTATATTATCTGAGAGATCTAGCAAAAGTAAATATTGATGCATATTGAGAGCTTCATAAACTATTTCAATTACACATAGATGGAGAATGGGAATTTCTCTATATTGATTTGGAAAAAATGGAGGAAATTATTTTAGATCAAACAGTTAATGATGGTATAAGGGAAAAATTTTTATTAGGTGATAAAGAAAACAATTATATAGGATTTTTAGATTTTGCAGATTTTAATAGGTATCGTGCTAAAAATAACTGAAGGATAAGAGAAAAAGTGGCTGCTGGAATGATAAATATATTTAATCGTGAAGATTATTATAATCTAAAAATTAAAAGCAAGATCTGGGATATAATACTTATCAGAGAAACTAAAGAATCCAACTCAAAAGTTAGATTTTTCCTTGAAAACTCCCAAATTTTCAAATGCGCTCAAACATATCGAGAAACCTCCTTAAAACTTGATATAAATCCTTTAGAAGAACTCACAGAAATTATTCAAGGAGAAAATGGCAGCATGCGAATGCTATGGATGAAAATTAACAAAATTTCTAAGACCCTCAGTAACTATTCTTCCATCGATCCGGCTTTAATGAAAACTCTTCCAGAAATCATGAAAAAGCTTAAAGATCTCAAAAACGAAATACGAGACAAAAGCGCCTATTGTAAAGAAACAAAAATTTGTTTAATAGTAGAAGAATATTACGATCGAAAACGGATCAGCAATATGCTTGAACACCCTCAGTGCCTACATTATAAGAACCGCTCTGATGATGTAATGAAAATCTTTGCTATGATGTATGAAATTATGAACCAAGGAGGGACACAATTGGCGATTATAGGCTATGAAGGTGTAGGAAAGTCTCAGTTTGCTATTGAAATAACGCATGAATGTTGAGAAAATTTTGGATTTAAATGGTGAATTGATGGCAAGAAAAAATCAGAAATAAGAAATTCATATAGAAAAATTGCGGATGCTATAGGGATAAAATATCCACATGAGTGAGAAAAAGATGTATTCGAAGAAATCGTTTCTTTGCTTGAAAAACAAGAAAAGCCTTGGCTGCTTATATTTGATGATGTTAATTCTGACGATATCTCAGAGTTTTTACCAAAAAGTAACGGATTTGCATTAATTACCAGCAAATCTCAAAAATATGAGCCTTTTTACGAATTGTCACCATATACAAAAATGCTTGAGGAGAGATCAAATATAATCGATACTAGTATTGTTGATGCTTTTAGGGGCCCATCTGCCAATTCCAGCATTTAATTTATACAATAATTCTTTATTGCTCTTTATTTCAGCGGCAAGCCCTAATTTTAACTTTTTTTTCAACCTTTATTCTAAATCTCACAGTCATGCTTATTAATTCGTTTTTTATCGTCTACTTTGAAATAAATAGTTTCTTTCGTTGCTTTGTTGATTTTTTTGTCGAGATATTTTGTGAAATATGCTTTAATTAATTTGACCTTTTATGGTTATTTTTAATTTTTGTTTATACACTGGCATATCATAAGACTCACATTCTCTGTGACACTTTTGTATCCACGCTGAACTTGCAAATATATAGATAAAGATTCTTTGTATAGCTTATTAGAGTATCATATAAGTTTTTAAAATATAGATAATTATATGGAGGCACTGATTTAATAATTCTTGTACCTAACCCAAAAGGTTTATCAATCTTGGATAAAGAGACAAACAAGCAAATATGATGACTGAAAAGATACTAAAAATTAAGATTTATAAGCTGATTATCGTTGCATAGAAGATATCAAAGAAAACACCACTATAAGAGTTTATACAATTCATGCATTATGTAGCTTATTACAGAATTTCTCTATGGTATATTAATTTGGAAGGAGAAAATTTAAAGAAAGTTTTAGAGGTACAATCATAAAGATTATCATCTTAGGAATAATTCTAGGTTTGAATAATGCTAATTAATTTATTGAATATAAAATCACCTAAAATTAATATTATTTATCTGTTTTTTTGCATAAAATGACTTAAAAACGGTTTATCGTTTGCTAAGCCCAGTCCTTCAAGAATCATTTTTTTAGCCTTTTATATCAGCTTCATCACATGGGTGTTCCATTTTTAGCAGATAAAAGCATGATATAAAAGCTACAAGTATTAAATCATTTCGATACTCAGTTGGAAAGAACATTATAGTTCATATATGTCTTCAGTGCCTTTCCAATAAGGCTGAGTTGATATTTTTGATATTTGATATAATTGTTGTGATTTTTCTTCTAATGTTTTGGCCTGATCTTGATGCGCAATTTTTCATTCTCTTATTAAATTGAAGGCTGCTTTGTGGCATTCTCTTGTTTTGAGTCACTCTGTGTTGCTCTCAAATCATTGCTCGTTTTCATTGTCTGGGGTAGATTTTTCATGACTATTGGTGATTTCATTTTCGCTTGTGCTAAAATCAAAGCCTTTTAAATCTGTTTCAGTCTGAGTATAAAATTTCTTCAAATTCTCTTTTGCTTTTTATTTTCTTAGGCTTGCCAATCTACACTTGTTTATCATTTTTATTATTAGATCCATTTTGATCGCTGCTATTTAATATATATTTCATTTTATTATGATCAAAATTTGTATACATAGGGTAGGGATAATATAAGATTTCTTTCTTTTTCTTCTCTCTTTTTTTATCACTATAGAAGATAAAACAAAAAAACAAAAGGACAGACAAACAAATGAAAATACATAAGAAATAATCAGACTAACTAACAGAAATTCAAATATTTCTTTAAAATCTGAAATTCAAGATATCCAAAATAATATGATGGCAAATATTTTATATGATCCTAAATGCAATAAAAATTTTATTATTATTGATGGTTATAGTTTTTCAAGTATAGAAACACAAATATTTTCTATAACAATGAATTTTACTACACTAAAAGATGTAAAGTCTATAAACGGGAAATTTTTTATTTTTTTTGAAATAATGAAATTCAAATATGGGAAAAGAACATAATAAATAATTAATTGGAAATAAACGAAAGAATATCTTTTCTTGCTCTAATAATCAGTCATGTAATAATAATCTTTGGATATCACCCGGATGATATCACATTTCATTTTTATTGAGAAAATTGATAATTGATCTTTATATAATATAGATGGTGTGTCATTATATAAATTTGGCTAAGAATTTGAACAGATTTAATCAGTTTTAAGCATGATAATAATAAATTGACTATAAAAATATGTGATGAGATACCATTTTAAACTATATAATTGTTTTGAGTTTTAATAATATCAAAGAATAAATTTTGCTGCCAAAATAGCTCTATGTTCTTTCAAGTTACGATTTTTTGATCATTATAGGCTAGGTGGTCTTTAATTTAAATTTATAGGTAAGTGGAATTATATGTGTTTTTTTGTGATAATGATTAAAAAGTTTATGAATAATTATAAAAAGAGCTATAATAATTAAGATAATTTTATTCAGCCATTCACTGCAAAACGACTTCCTTCTTGCTTTTCTATTTTTCTTCCTAAATTAATTATAAAGTTGGCTTATTTTTAAATATGATAATTTATAATGAACTTTATATCTTATGATTAATCAAAAAAATTAGAGTAATCTTTCCTTCTCTTGGATTTCAAATACTAATTTTAATCCTATTTATTCAAGATTATTTAATTTTTTAAACAGATATATGAGTTAAATGTCTAAAAGGGTAAAATTTATCTCTTCCAGCTCAGTTTTCTTCTTTTTTATCAAAAATTTAAATTCATCCTGGCTTTTTAAAGCCTTCTTGATATTGATTTTCTATCCATAGATCAAAATTTATTCCTATTCTTAAATTTTATTAATTTTAAGTTACTATATTTCGCAGCTGTAATTTGGTGAATCACTAATTAATTAATTTTGTAAGTATAATTAAATCAGAATGATGATATTCTCTCATGAACTTTTGCTTCTGCTGTTTTTCCAAATAATTTCTGGTCAGTATCTCAACGTTCCTATTTTATACGGCGAATACACACCAAAGTCTATAGTAAAGTTGCTTTGAAAAGAGTATAATTGCCCAGATCTTCTCTATGAAAGCTGCAATGAAAATCTCAATGCTTTTTACACTCCTATTGAAATCAACAGCTTGAAAGAATTCAAAGAGTTTATAGAAAATCAAGATATAATTGTACTTTATGATTTCACTTTTTCATCAATTTTAAACTCTTATATCTCTTCCTTAACAGAAGTTTATGATTATGTGGCTGTTATTCCTGGCTATAGCCCTATTGCTACACCACTGTTAGCATACTACTTTAATGATCATGCCACTGCATTTAAAGATGCAGCAATTGCCTTAGTAAATTATTTTGGATTAAACAAAATTATTGTTCTTATAAGTCAAGAAAATTTAGGTATGGGATTTGATAGCGTATATGAGGTTGAAGTTACTTCATATATCATCATTCCGCATGGGCTTTCTTATGAGTCCATTTATATAATTATTTCCAAACAAATCAAACCACTTGGAGTAAAAACAATAATTGTTGCAACTGAAGAAAATGCATGCAAACTTATTCAGCAAGCAATAAAAGAAGCTGAAATGGACAAAAATGAATACGTTTATATTTTTGTTCATCAAAGTGCTTGAGCTGCTTATCTGGAAGGAGCATTTTTAATAGAAGATTATGGCTGAATGATGTCAAGTTATGTAGATTTTGCTAATTTTTATATCAATCAAGGAATATTTTTTATTTTGAGCAAAATGAGCCAATCCCCCGTTTCAGGATATTTTTCTCAATATGAAATATATTCAATGCTTGTTGACCCAAATAATAATAATCTTGACAGAT
>CATKHM010001107.1:0-11218 GCA_949751825.1 Blepharisma undulans | reverse complement strand
ATTCACGCTTTTCTTCGCTTGTGGTTCTATAAGCATTGTCACCTGAATACTCACAGATTTCACCTATAGGGAAGTTATTGTTAGGAAATTGCTGGCTGATCGGAATTGATGGTGGGTTTGTTTGCATGTAATTAGGATTATCATTCCAGTTCTTTAAGAGACGAATGTGAGAGTTGTCTTGAAAGCGATTTACTGTGACGACTGCTGGAGCTGCTGATTCTTTTGGAGCTTTTTTGCGATTTCTTTTCTTTTTCTTTTTAGCTGGGGCGTCTTTGGTTTCTTCAGCGTTCAGGTCTTTAGATTCTTCTGTAGACGAAGGATTTGGCTCTTCTTGGGCAACTGCAGGAGAACTCTCAGGTTTAGCTAGGGAACCTTCTGTTTGTTCTTCTGAAAGAACTTTGGCCGAATCATGTTGATTCTCACTTTCCATTTTGTTAATTGTATGATTTAAGGATTGAGATAGGGAGATGCCTTTAATTGAAAAAAATTATAAGTAATGCCTATTAAAGGAAAGAGACTCATTTATAGATGAATATAATTAATGATTTGCTTTATCAATACTGTTTTATATTCAGTAAACTATTTCTTCTTATGATTATAAATTTTTAATCTTTTAATAAAAAAATTTAATTAGAAAAGCTTAAAATCATTCTTTTTAATATTTGAGACAAATAAAATTTCATGTTTATAATATAATTCCATTTATTTCTTAATTGTCTGATTTATACTTCTTTAGCGTCCCTTGGCTTATTCTTTCCTGAAGCTCGCTTGCTCCTCCAATATACAATCCTTCAACGAAGACATAAGGGAATCCTTCTTTATGTGTGTAATTTTTCAGGTCTTCTTTTATTTTATTATTTCTCTTGCTGACCTCAATCACTTTAAAATTTACACCTTCAGAATATAGTTTCATTTTTGCATCTAATGACGTTGAGCATCCAGCTTTACTGAAAATTAAAACGCTGTTATTTGAAATTTCTTTTGCAATTGAAAAATCGCCTTCTGTGTTTTCAACAGCAGTGCAGCAATAAGCACCCATTTTGCTTATCTAAATTATTTGATTTTCGTCTCCATTGTTATAAAATGATAATTTTAGGAATTTAAATAATTCTTACGATTTGAGTATTTTAAAGGTTTTTTTGATATAATAAAAATGATGAACTATAAAAGAAGTTGCTTATTACTGCTGTGGGTTATCTTAGAAGCTAACGCAGTCCCATTATATGATGGCATTGAATTAACCTGGATCTACCCTGAAAGCGAAACAGTAGCTTTTAACCTCTCAATACCAATAGATGTTATAGAACAAAATGCTATTTCATGGCTTTTTGTTGCGTTTAGACCTTCTACTGAGACTCAAAAATCAGATGTGATGGATGTTGTCTGCATCAATTTGACAACTGATGCAATTACAGATGAATATCTAAATGACAAGGGCCTTCCTCTACCAGATATAGAGCTTAACGGGACTGACAATTTATTTGATAGATCTACAGAAATTATAGAAACAACTAGATATTTCGCTTGGAGCAGACATCTCTTTTCAAATGATACAAAAGATGTCAGCTTAATTCCTGGAGAGCTATATGCACTATTGTGGATCTATGGACATTTTGATGCAGATTGGAGATGGAATGTAACTAAATCCGGATCTCAGCCTATTTCATTCAATAATGGCAGAATGCTTCAGGGTAAAGATAAAGGCCCTAAAGGTGATCACAGAGGAGATCATGAAGGCGATCATAAAGATGGCAATGAAGGACATAATGGACAAGAAGAGAATGACCATAGACCACAAGATAATGATGATTACGATGATGATAGTGGTCCTAACGATTATGCTGATTATGATCCAGATGAAGAGAATAGTTTGAAGATCAATCCACTTCTATCCGGATCTATTGAAAAAATTGTAATGCAGATATGGGTTTTATCAATAATTTTAGTTTAATTATAAATCTATGGATTTGATAGAAAATTAAAATTTATTATTTATCGATAAGTTATAGTAGCTTTAAATGTAAGTCCTGCTTGTCCAGAAATATTTTCCACAATAAAATGCAGACAATTGTTCCCATTAACAGTTTGTGGCAGCATATCAACTTCTGTTAAAAAAGTTGTGGTATCGGATTTAAGTTCTACAAGTCGACCATTTAGAAAAAGCTAAAATTGTCATCTGCTCCAATAGTTATATGAGAGTAACTGGGAATTCCAGGCACAATAACGCATTTTATAAATAAAATAGCTTCTATTTTTGTATTATCATATTCATACCAAATCCACTTGACTCCATCAATGTAGTTTCATGCAAGTGAAGTATATGTTGTTTCTATTGCATAACTAGGTTGTGAGTTGATAATTGCATATACTGATGAATCACTGACAAAATTTATGGTTTCAGCCATAGCTCTATATCAAAGAAAATAGAAAGAAACTAAAATACTCAAAATTTTCCACATATTTATTGAAATCCTTATAATATATATAGTATAATTTTCAATAAATTAAAATCACAAAGTTTTTAAGCTAGATTAAGATTTTAAATAAAATTTTTAGAGTAATGTTGCTGATATCTCGAAATGATCTTGTTATTTTAATTAACCCTTAAAGTAAATTAATAATTTATAATATCAATATTATAAATGACTATTAGTTTATAGTAGCTTTAAATATTAAACCTGATAATCTTAATATAATTTTAACAATAATATGCAAACAGCTGTTCTCTCGGACAGTTTTTGACAATATATTAATATTTGTCAATGTAATAGAAGTATCAGATTTCATCTCTACAAGCCTTCCATAAGAAATAGGGTAAAATTATCATCAGCGCCAATAGTTTTATAAGAATAAGTAGGAACTTAAAATTTAAAACATTTTATAAATAAACTGAATTTTTGTACTAGGACAGACTCATGAAACTCCATCCATATATTGCCAAGCATCAGAAATCTTTGGAAGCTGCACTGCATAAATTGTTTGAGATGATTGAATTGCATATACTGCTGAGTCACTAACTAATATTTTAGTTTCTGCAAACATGTATTGAGAGAGCAAGAAGCTTCAAACAAAAATTGCAGCACTGTTAAATTAAAAAACTTATCATTTATTTCAATAGCAAAGGTTTAATAAATTTAATTATATTGGATGATATCCATTTAAATAACATTTCTTTTTAATATTGATTAGTAATAATTAATTATAATATCTTAAACGATTAATAAAATTCAATAAGGCCATTAAGATTTCAATAGTCTTTGGCTATAAATTAGCAGCAGTGAATAATATTTCATAGCTCAGAGACGAAGATAATAAAATATTTGTTTTTTATTGTACTTTCATTATTATCAATAACCTAACAAATAATTCTTTATATCTTATATAGAGACTTGAGCTCATAATATACTTTTTCCAGATTAATTTTGATTTGGTTAGCTATGAAGCTGATTGCTGAATTGCAATGGTTTTTGATATCATGAAATTTTCATATACTAAGAAATAAATTTTTTTTTATAAATCATTTAAAGATAGATTCATAGCTAAAACTTGAATTATTTTTATTATACTAATTAATAACATCAAGATTATGATTAATTAATAGCTAATGGTGGCTTTAAATATTAAGCCCGATAATCTTGCTGCATTTTCGACAATAATATGCAAACAATTACTACCTTGGACAGTTTTTGACAGCATATCAATATTTGTCAAAATATTGGAAACACTGGATTTCATCTCCACAAGTCTTCCATTAAGAAATAGGGTAAAATTATCATCAGCTCCAATAGTTATATAAGAATAGGTAGGAACTCCAGGAATATTAAAACATTTTATAAATAAGATCACCTCAACTATTGAATTATTTGTGCTATATCAGATTCATGATGCTCCATCAATAGTATGCCAAACATCAGAATGAGTTATAGCCTGCACTGCATAAATTTTTTGAGATGATTGAATTGTATAGACAGATGAGTCACTTACTACATTTACAGTTTCTGCAATTGTTTTTTGAGAAAGCAAGAAACCTAAAACCAAAAAAGATAAAGCTTTAAACATTTTGTTTTATAAATCTTAAAATATTTTTAAATAAGACAATTTATGAATAATAAGCTTAGCCTATTTTTTCATTCAATACAGACTACCATTTAATTTTACAAAAATTAATTTTTATGAGTTCTGGAAAAATGTTTAAATGACAAACACTATTGATTGCAAAAAGAGGAATTTAATAAACGTAAAAGAGAGTATATTTCAGTTGTCCATATTTATTACATTTCATAAATTTTAGAGAACGGATGGCATCTGAGATTACATTTGATTAAGGTAAAATCATTTGCTTTGGATTTGCCACTCTGATGCAATACCAATATTCAAATATAATTTTCGAATATTTCTGGGAATCTTATTGTTGCTCTAATATTCATCGATTCTTTAGAATTATTAAAAGCAAATCTATTCAAAGAATTTCATTTTGGCTCGAAGATATTTTAGTCTTATTATTCAAAGTATTGAATTTTATAATTACATTAAAAATGGCTACGTCACTATCTCATAAGATTTATAAAATATTCTTATTTAAAATTTCAAATAATTTTCCAAACAAAAAATAAATTTACACTCAATTTTATCCTTATTTTCTAATTATTTTAATTTTTATACTCAAAAAATTGATAATAAAAATTTCATTTTCCTTCATCATAGTAATTCATTTTGTCTAAAAATATGACTGCTGATAAAAGCCTAATATCAAAAGTTGAGGAAATTAAAAATAAATAATTATAAGACGAATTTAAGCCAATCAGTTAATTATAAGTGACGGCCAATTTAAAGAGAAGCCCAGCAGGGTTGTCGTAAACGCCATTGCCTGCTTGAGCCCAATTAAGGACCACAACTTGAACCACGTTTCTCCCTTGAATTGTTCTACTGAGTAAATCAAAGGTCACTGTTTTTCTTCCTCCATAAGTCAGATCTTTGCTAGCTGCAATATAGTTCCCATTGAGAAAGAGTGCAAAGCTATTGTCTGCTGAAAAAGTGAGGAAAGAAGAAGTTGGGAATCCTGGGACATTGAATTCCTTGACAAATGCATAAGATTCTTCTTGCGTTGGATTTTCTATCAAATAGGTTTTCCATATCCATTTGGCATTAGGAGTTGTTGCCCAAAGTGGGTGTACCCAAGTGGAAACAGCGTTGTTGATGTAGTTAGGACCTTCAACAGTCCATGACTCATCGCTGACGACTTCAAGGTACCCAGCTGAGGCTGTTGATAGAAAAGCAAGAAAGACCACCAATGCTAAATATTGACGCATATTTATTATGAAATGATGATGTCGATGATTAAAAATGGACTTTAATTTTCAAAATGCATTTAAGGAGAAATCTTAGGTGTTGAGGTAAATGTTTTAATTTAATTTTATTATAATTAATAATCATAAATTGATTAATATTTCTATTAGAGATGTTTTTTGAAAAATTTGGAGTTTTGCGATTCAAGAAAAATTTTCTCTTGAGGGAGGTAATATTTTTATCGGACACATCCTCTCAAATATTTATAATCAATTTTATTATTTTATTTTCATGCAATTTACAACCTTGCTATTTTATAAACTCAATCACCCTGTGGAGACACAATAAACTTTAAATTAGTAAAAGATAATTATATTTAATAGCTATTTATTATTTATGCATGTAGTTGATAATTATTAAATAAAAGTCCAGCTTTGACAAATACTTTTCTTAATCTTAATTTTAGTTATGCTTTCTTTATTCGATTCCTTTTTATACTATTTAAATGATATCCATTTTCTATGATTATAAAAAGATAATTTAAATTATTATTAAATTATTTATAAATTTCATATTTTTAAATTGCAATAGTCCATATTTTGATAAGGGCTATATCAATTTGAATTATTTTATAATAATTAGGTTTAGATCATACATTAAAGTAGAATTCAAATAATTCAGTTTTCTTGTATCTCATTTAAAGATTTAATTTACTATAAGATGTTTATAATAATTATTATTCATATGAGTATTTTAATCTTTTATCAATTAATATCATGAATTAGCAAATGACATAAAAAGTTCTATTGCTATTTATTACTATCTGAAATTAAATACTTATTTTCTTAAAAATAGATTGCCAATTTGAATAAAAGACCACCTTGATATTTAATATTTTCAACAATTATATACAATAAATTAGTCCCAATGATCGTATATTGTTTTAACTCCACCTCATCATAATGATCTCCACTATAAGCGGTAAGAGGAACTGATTTTATAAATCTCCCATTCAGCAAAAGGGTGTAATTATCATCTGCTGCAATCGCAAGCAAGCAAGATAATGGAGTATTTCCTACATTAAATGATTTTTCAAACAAGACTATTTGCCCATCATATGTCGTTGAATCTCAGATTCATAATGCATTTGGTATTGTGACTCAGTTTGAAGGAAGTGGGCTAGCATAGATTGCATTGTATTTTGATGTTGGGTCAATTGGAACCACTTTCACCAAATTGTCGCTTTGATATGTATCTGTATATGACGATGTTACTTCAGCAAATAGCATTATCAAAATTAAAATAAAAGTTTGTAGCAGATATTCCTTCATTTATAAAATTGTAGTTCCATCTCATGGACAATTTCTTATAAGAGGAATTGCTTATTATGAAAAATTATAATCCCCTCTAAAATATTTATTATCAGAATTGAATCAAAAATAAAAATTAAAAGGCTTTAAATAATTATCAAACATTAATTTGCATATAAAAACTTATCATTACAAAATACAATATTTAATAAGTTATAACATTCCAATAATGTAGTCTATGATTCTGATTAGTTGATAGTTTTCATTAACCAATCTAAACTGATTTTTTATCTTTTAATGGTAGATGCAAATAATAATATGGAAGTCTGATTAATATAAACATAGCAGACGTATTTAGTATTCATACCATCATCATTTTTTAATTGCAATTATTAGCTTACGATAGAAATTTATTATACATAAAAATTGCCTTATTATGTAAAATTGATGTTCCTTATAAATTTTTTTATTAATCTTGAACTAAAAATATTCTTATTATTTTTAGGCAAATATATTTCTTATTATTTGAGTGTAAATAAATGTATGGAAATATTCCTTTTGAAGATTTTCATTCTGGAATAGATCATTTTCGGCATTTTTAAGCAGAGTTAAATTTACTATGATTTTTTCGGAAGCAATAATTACTATAATTTTAGTAATCAGAAGATATTGATTCATAAAAAGTATACAGAAATAAGCATATATCTTTAATAAATAAGAGAGATCAGATGAAAAAACTATTCTTATTGAAATTCTTCCAGCACACTGGACCCAAACCCTTTTTATATCAAAATTAAAATTAAAATAATTTACTCAGAATTTTGTGTTTCTATTAGCAATTAAGCATCATTCTATTTAAGCAACATACACAATAGATAAAATCCATTATGTATAGTATTTTATTATCATTATTTTCTAATTCAAAAATTATCTCATAATAAAAAAATAAAATGCCTAATAATTGATTGTCATTTTAAATATAAGACCTGCTTCATATGTGTTATTCTCGACGATTATATGTAATACATTATTGCCTTTAACGACATATGGCAATAAATTCACCTCATCTGTATGATTCCCACAATAAGTCTCAAGTGGAATGGATTTTACTAGTCTCCCATTAAGCAAAACTGTATAATTATCATCTGCTGCAATTAAAATCGATGTAGATGATGGATCACCGGAAACAGTAAATGCCTTTTCAAACAAAACCTTTTGGTGAGATGAGTAAGCTGTAGTATCTCATATTCAAGCTGATCCTTGAATGCTTACTCAATTTGAGGAGCGTGACAGAATTGTGGCATTGCGCTTTGATAATGAGCCAGTCAGAACTACAAATACAAAATCATCACTGACATATGCATCTACTGCTTCAGCAGATAGTACAATTAGGGCCAAAGCAAATAGTTGCAGCAGTCAATCTTTCATTTTCAAATTTTATTTCATCATTTAAACATTTTTACTTTTAATGGAAATATTTCTTATACAGAATTAAAATTATTATCAGAATCCATTCAATTATCATGGATTATTATTCTTATCAATCAAATATATGAATTTATATTTTTCAAGATTCCTTTTATATCAGTTTAAAACATATTATTGCAATTTTATAACTCTATTATTACTAATAAAATACAAAGTTAATTTTAAAAACCAATTTCAATTCTATATATGAGACCAGCTGAATCAGATCTATTCTCAACGATTATATGCAATACATTGTTTCCAATAACAGTAAATGGCAATAAATTCACCTCATCAACTGTAGACCCACAATAAGTATCATAAGGAATTGATTTGACAAGTCTCCCATTTAGTATAATTGTATAATTATCATCTGCTGCAATATATATCCTGGAAATTGATGGAGGGTTATTGACAGTAAATAATTTTTCAAACAAAGTCTTTTGAGATTCTGAAGTTGTTGTATCTCATATTCAGTTTGACCCACCCAGTCCGGTAGTCACTCAATTGGGGCTAAGTGATGAAATAACTGTTGCACTGCGTTTTGAAAATGAATCACTTGAAATTATATTTACATCTACATTACTTCAATACATATCTACAGCATCAACAAATGTCAATATTAGCATTGAAGTTAGAAGAAAGTGCAACTGTCAATTATGCATTTGCAATTTATTATTCCCCATTTATGAGGAGACTTTGTTTCAACGTTAAATTGCCTCTTTATGCAAAGCTAATCCCTTTATTATCTTTTAAATTAGAGAATTAATTTATATTGAAGACTTAATACCCTTTGACTAAAATAAGATAAATCTGTTTTCTTCAATGAGTTGAGCTTTGGAAGCTGAAGGTGTGCTCCATTTATAATAGAATCAGAAATACATACTATAAGAGAACATTTTTGCATTCAAAATTGCTTTATACACTTTTTCAGTTTCACATATTCTTCTGAGCTGTAAAAGTAAATAATTTGAATTATCACCAAATAAATACTTTATCTTTCTTCATTATGTAGCCAATCTTCTCTCTCATTTCGCAGCATTGATATATTAGAAATCAAATATATATATAAATAGGGATCATACTTATGAATTATCGTATGGCAAAGCTATTTATTGATGTGGTGAGCATAATAAAAATGTAAAATTTAATCATTATACAAGCAATGAAAATTGTACATTAGGTAGAATCAACAATCCTACAATCCATTGAGATATGTTATTTATATTTGCAAGAGCAATAATAAATTTTTAAAATATTTCAAAGTTTCCATAAAATATTTTTTACTTTTTTTAAGGTTTTTTAATGTCATATGAAATATTTAATTTCTAGATGCTAAAATGCCAATTAATCAAAGAAACAAAACTTTACTAAATAGTTGGATTAGAGTTAAGCCAATATTTAATTAAAATTGACTGTCAATTTAAAGAGAAGTCCAGCTGGGTTGCTGTAAGCACTTCCACCTGCTTGCGCATAGTTAGTAACAATGACCTGCACAACATTTCTTCCTTGAATTGTTTTGCTGAGTAAATCAAATGTTTTGGCTTTGCCAAAGCTTCCGTCTTGAGTAGCTGCAACAAAGTTCCCATTGAGAAGAACCGCAAAGTTATTGTCAGCTGCAATAGTAAGGAGAGAATATGTTGGGAATCCAAAGATATCAAATTCTTTTACGAACATGTACGACTCTTCACTAGTTGGATTTTCTATTAAATTACTTTTCCAAATCCATTTGGCACCAGGAATTGAAGTCCATGCTGAATGAACCCAAGTCCCAACTGCTTTGCCAATATAGCGAGAACCTTCAACAGTCCATGATTCATCGCTTACTATATCAATACTTCCTGCTGACATTGGAGCTGCTGCCGCATGAACCAAGGCAAAAAGGGCTAATAGTGCAAAAATCTGATGCATTATTATCAGTAGTTATAAAATATTAAACCTTAATTTCATGTATTTATCTACAATTACTAATAAATAGAATGCTATTGGCTTGATCTTGTTTAAAAATATAAAAGTAATTGGCAGATAAAAAATATTATATCTATTGATTAGTATACCATGTTTTAATTCTTTTCAATAAGCTAGCACACATCATGGCTCGCAAAATGAAATGATAATCAAATTATAGACTTCAATTTATTAATCCAAAATAGCATCGAGAACAACACAATATTAACAATCAACATAGATATTAAGAGACTTAATAGCCAATTTAAAGATAAGTCCGCCTGGATTACTATAAGCATCTGACCCATTTGAAGCAACGTTACTCACAATTACTTGCACAACGTTTCTACCTTGGACTGTCTTGCTGAGTAAATCAAAAGTTCTAGCCTGTCCTTCATTCCAATATTGAGCTGATGCTATATAGTTTCCATTAAGCAGAAGAACAAAACTATCATCAGCAGCAATAGAGAGTAAAGACTGAGTAGGAAATCCGTTGATAATAAATTCCTTTTGGAACATGTATGTCTCTCCATTTTTGGGATCCTCAACGATATAACTTTTCCAAATTCATTTTGCACCAGGAAGATCAGTATATGATGGATGAACCCAAACAGCAACTGCTTTTCCTATATAATTTGAGCCTTGAACTGTCCATGATTCATCACTGACGATGTCAATAGTTTCATAATATGCTGAGCAAGATCCCAAAGTAAAAATTATCAATAGCATGAGCTTTTGAAGCATGTCTACAATAATTAAATATAGAAATTCAAGAGTTATAAATGAGAATCATTATTTTCTTATATTCAATCTCATCTGCTTTAAGTACTTGTTAAATTTAATATATAAGTATAAGTATATTTACTGGCCAGCTATCTCTGGAGCTTGGGCAACTTCATTAACTTTTATTTCGTTTTCTTTTCTAGCAAGATCAAAAATCAGGGTTTTTATTTTATTTAATTCCTCTCTTAACTTGCTATTTTCGTCTCTCAAAGCTTTAAGTTGCTGCTCTTGGCTGTATTGCTCACAAAATATAATTGGTTCAGTATGAGTGGCTCGAATTTCCCACAATTTGCCCTGTTTCTTCTTTAATTTTAATTTTTTTCTTGTTAAAATTTTGGACTCGATTTTTACATCATTCCTATCAAGCTCTTCAAGCCACAAATTGGTAAGAATTTGGGCTCTTGAATCCTTGATTTTAATCATAC
>CATKHM010001106.1:0-11233 GCA_949751825.1 Blepharisma undulans | reverse complement strand
TTATTCCTCCAAATTTAATAGCTCAACTAGAAGATACAGAAAATTGGAGAGCAAGAGTAAACGCAATCCACGAAATTGAAAATTTGGTAAGCACTCTTCAAAATTATTCAGATGTTTTTCCATATATTGCAATATTTTTTCGATTTTTAAATAATTTATTGGAAGACTCAAATTTCAAAGTGATGCTTTCTGCTTTAACAATTATTTATTACATTGTCTCAATTCCTGGAATTTCCCAACATGCAAATACATCTCAAATAATCCCAAGCTGCTTAAAAAAGCTTGGCGATAACAAAATCGCAATCCGTCAAGGCGCTTTCAAAGTTTTCAAAGCATTAACCAAAGAAATCAAGCCCCGTGTGCTATTTCCACAATTAATCGATGCATTAGGCAGCAATAACTGACATGTTCGTCACGAAACTTTAAATGTCATAATTGCCTCCATTTTATTAGCAAAAGAAAATTATGATTATGATTTTTTATCATTAATTCAGCCTCTGGCAAAACTTTTGGACGACCCCAAAACAAAAATCCGCTTTGTGACGATGGAAGTTTTTGCAGTTTTGGCACAAAAATATGGAATTGATGAAATTGATAGCCATTTAGAACCAATCGTAGATAATATTGCGCTTGATTCTCTTCATAAAAGATATAAGCATAAAGCAATGCCAATAGTAAGAGATGACTATGTAGAATACCCAAGAACAGTCCCTAGTTCAGCACCACTTATTTCTAGTCCTTATTTGAGGCATTCAGAATTTAAACAAATGCCTGCAAGCCAGCGAATTTTTGAAAGCGAGATACATTCACCATTAATTCCTAGAGAAATAGCCAGAATTCAAAACCAAAGCATCAAAAGATTGAGATCAAGCTCGGAAATCGATGAAAGACTGCCAAATATTTCGAATACAGTAAGTTTTGATGATGCTTTTCACGTGAAAAAGCCCAAAAAAATTTTTAATACGATGCCGGAAAATAAGGTTGTAAAATTAAATTTTCCTGAAAGGCAAAATTTGAGGGCGAATTTTGATGTGTCGCCAATAAAGGTAATGAGAGCTCATAAACGTGAAAATTCTCAAAGTGAGGAAATAAATAGTGCTCCGATAAATAGTGCTTCGAGGTCATCACCTCTTTTACTAAAAACGAGAGGGTTTATATTAAAAGATTTTGGTAATACAGATTTAAATTATTCAGCTCATGAAGATATTGAGCCGCTGGTTGATCCAGAAAATGCATTAAAAGAATTTTCTACTTCAGTAAGAACTGATGATTGGTCTTCACAATTTGAAGGGCTAACAAAGCTTAGATCAATTTTAAAATATAACCCAGAGCTTTTTCTCTCCCAAGTGACGCTTCACAATGTATTTTTAGAAGTGATAAAGCTAGCAGAATCTTTGAGATCTTCTTTATCTAAAAACGGCTTAATCGTATTAGGAGAAATGTGCGAATTCTTAGGAAGAAATATGGACAGCGAGCTTCCAGAGCTTCTCAAAATTCTCTTCAAAAAAGCCCTCGATACAAACACCTTTTTATCAGAGCAGGCACAAAACTCAATATTTTTGATGTGTAAATTTTCAAATGAAAATAAATTATCACAAGCTTTATTATTAAAGCTTCAAACAGCCAAAAATCCAATAGAAAGAGCTACGATTGCTTTATGTTTTGGATATATTTTTGAAAAAGCCAAAAGTTCATTGATTAGAATGAGAGATATCGATAAAATAGTCCAAGCTCTTGGGAATTTACTTGTAGATGCATCCCCAGATGTAAGAGATTCCGCAAGAAAAGCGTTTACCAGTTTTGAATTATCAGTCCCAAGCCAAGTAGAAAGAGAAAAAATTTTATCTAGAAGCTTGCCTGAAAATATTCAAAAAAAGCTTAAAGAGCCTGGAAAAACCCGAGAAAGGGCAGAATCTCCATTCAACAAAAGAAAAACACAAGGCGAATTTAAAGAGCTAGAAGTCATTACTCCGAGTATTCCACAAGAAATTTATCCTATTGAAAACGAAGAACCTGAAACACCAATAGAAATTCTCAAACTTTCAGAAGAAATAAACCAAAAAGAATGAAAATCAAGATATGATGCAATCGGAAAAATTCCTGATTTATTAGAATTTATGACTACAAATATATATAATTTAACAAGTATTATAGGGATATTGTCAAAAGGATTAGGCGACCAGAACCTAAAGGTTCAAATACATGCTTTAAATGCTTTGATAAAAATAATTCCTAGCTTGAAAAGAATTTTAGAGCCTCATTTAGAAATAATTATACAGTCATTAGTTTTGCCACTTGGGTCTCCAAATAGTTCTATTAGAGAAATTGCAAAGGATGCTGTGAATTTAATTATAAAAAATTGTGAACATTATGCGATAATTCTTCCACTGGCTAATCGAATTTCCAATGGAAATCCAAGAGCTAAGGTAGTGATGATAAATTTTATAATCGAAACGATGCCGAGTACACATAGAATAAGACCAGAAATTTTAATGAAATATATAGTTCCGCTGGGATTGAAGCTGATGGATGATGCTAAAGAGGATGTAAAAAGTGAAAACAATAAATTAATAAAAAAACTGTATGAAGTGATGGGAGATGAAATTTTTGAAGTATTTGAAGGGGATTTTTCACAAAGAGTTATGCAAATATTAAATGAACAAAACTCTTAATAATTGCTTTATTAAAATCAAATAAATATAGAAAATTCATTTTAAAAAAAATTAAATTTGATGAATTCTCTGGAATATATAATATTATTGAGACCCATATAGTTGAAATAAATAAAATACGCTATTTTAATTTGCAAGATTAGTATAAAATTGTTCGATTTTTAGTTTTATAAAATTTATTGACTCATTAAAATTATGATATTTAGATAGTTTAGTGCTATTTTTAAATTATCAGAATAATATAAGAAATTAAAAATAAGGCATAAAGGATAATTTGCAATTTTAGTGGACATCAGACTACTGCTATAAATGCAATATTAGCAGATGTATCGGTATTACTAATCTGAGATATATAATTTTTTCTTTAAGCAGCGCCATAATAAGCTGCTGTTGTATGCAGTTAAAATAATTATCAATTGCAACGTGATTAAGGACATTTTTCTATGGAGAATTCGCAGTTATTAAAAGTTTAGCATGCTATAACTTGTAAATAATACAAAAGCATTGAGATAAATCATATCCTTTAATTTATGATGAAATATGAAACGCATAGATGAATATTTTTTTTATTTCTTGGGAAGATTCTGAATTTCTTTGCATTGCATTACACTCGTGAAAGGTGACTTTAAAGCACACAAAAGTATAAAAATAATGCAAAAATTTTTGAAGTCTGTAATTGAAAAAATCTATTTTGGACATTTTTCAATTGATAAAACGTATAGTGTATTTCTCTGTTATAAAATAATGGGAAGAAGAGCTATTGTATTCTTAATGCTTTTCTCTTTAAGCTTGGGTTTAAGCTTAACATCTAAGCAAATTTCGGAATCTATTGAAGTCTCAGAAGAAGTTGAAGAAGTTGAAGAAGAAGAAGAATTTATAATCATTGAATATGCAATCGAGCCTGAATCTACATATACATTGGAAGATGCTCCTGAAGAAAGTGAAGAAGAATCCAGTGAAACTTCAGAAGAATATGATGTCATAATTCTTGATGAGGAAAATTATGATAATGATGAGAAAGATGAAATAGAAGAGGAAATTTTTCCAGTTTTGTATGACTTCGTAGGCGGATGAAACGGAGCATATCATCCAGAAGATAGTATTATTGAAGACACCATTGTAGCCTCAGAAGATGTTGAAGAAGAAGAACTTATAATAGATGATTATTTAATTGAGCCTTAATTTACATATAAATTGGAAATGCTTCTGAAGTTAGCAAAGAAGAATCTAGCGAAACTTCAGAAGAAGATGAAGATGTGATAGAATTTGATGAGGATGAAATTACAGAATAAGAGGGAGTTTACGATTCTTACTTGGATATCGTAGGTGGAAGGTCACCTGCATCTCATAGTGAGTTATATAATTTTTAGATTAAGAGAATTGCAAATTGGTTTTGAGTTTTCCATTTTCCCAACATACTCAGAAGATGACGTCTTCTTTTCTTAATAGCCAGGAAAACTATGAAAAATTGAAATCACCTTATTACTAAAAGTAAAATCCATAGCAAGAGCTAGAAGTCAACATCTGCCGATTCCATAAAAAAAATCCAATTGAAAATGAAGTAATTAATTCTCTGAAATAATATGAAACTCAAGAAATGATGGAATAGAAAAAATTCATATTTTCTTAAAAGATACATTGCAAGTATAATAAGGACAGAAATTTTAAAAAACTATCGTTTGTTTGAATTCAAGCCAGTTGATGATGCTAAAGAAAAAGAATAGACTGAGCACAATAAACTAATCAAAAAACTTCATGAAGTGATGAGGGATTATACTTTTGGAAAGTGTAAAGATGATTTTTTCAAAAGAGCAATGCAGATATTAAATTAGCAAAGCTCTTATTAATTGTTATATTAAAATTAAATGCCATATAAAATTATCATTTTTAATAAAATAAAAATAGAGGCTTTCCAGAATTTTCTGTGTGCTTATTAATAATATCAGTCTTATCTAAATAGTAATAAATAAGAATATGCTATTTTGATTTTAAAATTTAATTTTAAAATGTTAAAATGTGAAATTTATTAAATATTATATAAATATTTATAGGTAATTAAAAATTTCCAATACTTTATAGTTAAGATTGCTTTAAATATTAGATTAATAAAATTAAACAAAACTTAGAAAATAAAGTTACAGTTTTGGCAGCATTCTTTTAGAAAGCTTATTCTTTAAAAGTGTCTCAGATTTACTGTTCTAGATATCGACATCGTTTTACATTACTCAAACCTGTTTGCAGCTTAAAACTGCAAATAATTAATATGCTCAAGCATTGATCTTTATTAAATTTATATTTCCCATGCGGGAAAGCATAAAACAAATCACTTGCAAAGCTTTTCCTTATATTTTACAATCTTCTAGTACAATTTATCCCCAAAATAAAGCAAATAACTCACTCTTTCCTTTTTATGTAACGAACCACACATTTTTTGATCCAAAATTATTTTCATAAATATTTACTTTTCACTCTCACTATGGTAAAATTCATCTTGATTAATTGAATTAATTAAAGACATTTTTCTATCGAGAATTCACGGGTATACAAAAGTTTAGCGTGTCAAAACTTGTAAATAATGCAAAAACCATTAAATAAATTATAGCCTTTAATTTGGGAATAAAATCATGAAACATAAAGAAGATTAATTTTTTTATTTATTGGCAAGATTCTAATTGCCTTTAGATTCATCCCGTGAAAAGTTGACTTTAAAAGCGTGCAAGAACATGGAAAAATCTTAAAAATTTGAACTCTCTCATTGGAAAACGGCTAATTCCGCCATTTTTTCAAGGATAAAACGTATAGTGTATTTCTTAGTTATAAACATTATGAGAGGAAAAGTTATCTTACTCTTCATGCTAGTCTCTTTAAGCTTGAGCTTAGGCACAACCTCTAAGCAAATTTCGATGGAGCCAACCTCAAGTGAATCATCAACTACCACAGACTCAAACGAATCGACTACTGTAATAAGTGAGGATGCATCATCATCCACAACTGTTGAAGCAGAAACTTCTACAGTGGCTGCACCTGAAGAAAGTGAGCCAGCTGCAGAAGAATCCACAAGTGAATCATCAATGAGCGTTGCTGAAACAAGTGAGGCAACTATAGAAGAATCTGAAACCACTGAATCAATTGATAATTACTCTGCATCTGCAGACTCAGAAGAGTCTACAGAAGAAATGACTTTTACTGCTCCTGAAGAGTCCACAATAGATGTCTCTGATAACTCTGAAGAATCAGAAGTATACACTTATGACGTATATACAATTGAAGCTGCTCCTGAAGAATCCACTGAAGAATCAAGTGAAACCTCAGAAGAAGGAGAAGCAGATTATTTATACACTGACTACGTATATGAGCCTGAAGTTATGTATACTTTGGATGCAGCTCCTGAAGAATCCACTGAAGAATCTAGCGAAACTTCAGAAGAAGGAGAAGTAGACTATTTATACACTGACTACGTTTATGAGCCTGAAGTTACAATTGAAGCTGCTCCTGAGGAAAGCACAGAGAAATCAAGTGAAACCTCAGAAGAAGGAGAGGAAGAATATTATGTCACTGATTACGTATATGAGCCTGAAGTTACATATACATTGGAAGCTACTCCTGAAGAAAGCGCCGAAGAATCCAGTGAGTCTTCAGAGGAAGTATATGAAGCCACTGATTATGTATACGAACCTGAAGTTAGCTATACATTGGATGCGGCTCCTGAGGAAAGCACAGAGGAAGCAAGCGAATCCTCAGAAGAAGTATATGAAGTCACTGATTATGTCTATGAACCAGAAATTGCAATTGATGCCGCTCCTGAAGAAAGCACAGAGGAATCCAGTGAATCTTCAGAAGAAGTATATGAAGTCACTGACTATGTATATGAACCAGAAATTGCAATTGATGCCGCTCCTGAAGAAAGCACAGAGGAATCTAGCGAATCTTCAGAGGAAGTATATGAAGTCACTGACTATGCATATGAACCAGAAATTGCAATTGATGCTGCTCCTGAAGAAAGCACAGAGGAATCTAGCGAATCTTCAGAGGAAGTATATGAAGTCACTGACTATGTTTATGAGCCAGAAATTGCAATTGATGCCGCCCCTGAAGAAAGCACAGAGGAATCTAGCGAATCTTCAGAAGAAGTATATGAAGTCACTGACTATGCATATGAACCAGAGGTTATGTATGCATATGATGATGTTGCAGTCCCAGAAGAAAGCGAAGATGAGTTTTCCGGAGAAACTGAAATTGATTACGTCACTGTTCCAGAAGATGAAGAGTCAGGAGAAATTGAAATTGATTACATCGCTGTTCCAGAAGATGAAGAATCAGGAGAAGTTGAAGTAGACTACATAACTGTCCCAGAAGAAATGGAAGCCACATCAGAACCTGAAGAAATGGAAATGGAAGTCACATCTGAACCAGAAGAGATGGAAACTATGGGTGTTCCAGAAGAAGTGACTGCTGAAACTAATTCAACTGGATATGTAATTGCACCAGCACCAGAAACTGAAACTGTAGAACTCTATGTTACAATTGATGAGGAAGCTGGCACTGTTTGCACAAGCTGCATTTCAATAGAAGATGCAGAAGCACTTGCAACTGGAGAAGCTGAACTCGATGTTATTGTAGAAGTAACTGGAGAAGAAGAAGGACAACCTGAAGAGTCTTCAGAAGAAGGTCCAGCAGAAGAAGGACCAGCAGAAGAGCAAGTCCCAGCTGAGGAAGAAAGTTCTTCTGAAACAATTGCTGAAGAACAGACTGAAGAAGAACAACAAATTGCTGAAGAAGCTAGCGAAACTAGTGAAACTACTGAAGAAGTTGCTGAAGAACAGACTGAACAAGAACAAACCCATGCTGAAGAAGTTGAAGAAGCAGTTGAAAGTGGTGAAGTAACTGAAGAACAAGTTGAAGAAATAATGGAAGAACAGACTCCAGAAGAGCAAGAAGAAGCCACACAAAATTCTGAAGAGGCTGCTGAGCAAGAAGCTGAGGCAGAAGAAACCGTTGACAATATCAATGAACAATTAACACCAGAAGAGCAAGCTGAAGCAGAGGCTAACGAAGCATCTGAAGAAGCAGCCGCTGAAGAAGAAACTGAAGCTCCAGCAGAAGAACAAGTTCCTGCTGAAGAAGAAAGCACTTCTGAAGCAATTGCTGAAGAGCAAACTGAAGAAGAGCAACAAATTGCTGAAGAAGCTAGCGAGTCAAGTGAAGCAACTGAAGAAATTGCAGAGGAACAAACTCAACAAGAAGAGCAACATGCTGAAGAAGTTGAAGAATCAGTTGAAACTGGTGAAGTTACTGAAGAACAAATTGAAGAAATTCAAGAAGAGCAAACTCCAGAAGAACAGCAAGAAGCTGAACAAAATTCTGAAGAAGCCGCTGAACAAGAGGCTGAAGAGGAAGAAACTATTGATAACATCAATGAACAGTTAACACCAGAAGAGCAGGCTGAAGCAGAGGCTAATGAAGCATCTGAAGAGGCAGCTGCCGAAGAAGAAACTGAAGCTCCAGAAGAACAAGTTCCAGTCGAAGAAGAAAGTTCATCTGAAACAATTGCTGAAGAGCAAACTGAAGAAGAGCAACAGATAGCTGAAGAAGCTAGTGAATCAAGTGAAGCTACGGAAGAAATTGCTGAGGAACAAACTCAAGAAGAGCAACAACACGCAGAAGAAGTAGAAGAATCAGTTGAAACTGGTGAAGTCTCTGAAGAGCAAATTGAAGAAATTCAAGAAGAGCAAACTCCAGAAGAACAACAAGAAGCTGAACAAAATTCTGAAGAAGCCGCTGAGCAAGAGGCTGAAGAGGAAGAAACTATTGATAACATCAATGAACAGTTAACTCCAGAAGAGCAAGCTGAAGCAGAGGCTAATGAAGCATCTGAAGAAGAAGCTGCTGAAGAAACTGAAGCTCCTGCAGAAGAACAAATTCCAGTCGAGGAAGAAAGTTCATCTGAAACAATTGCTGAAGAGCAAACTGAAGAAGAGCAACAAATTGCTGAAGAAGCTAGTGAAACTAGTGAAACAACAGAAGAAATCATTGAGGAGCAAACTCCAGAAGAACAGCAACATGCAGAAGAAGTAGAAGAAACCATTGCATCTGGAGAAATTACTGATGAGCACATTGAAGAAGTAGTTGAAGAGCAAACTCCAGAAGAACAGCAAGAAGCTGAACAAAATGCTGAAGAATCTGCTGAACAAGAATCTGAAGAAGAAGATATTATTGACGCAGTCAATGAAGAATTAACTCCAGAAGAACAAGCTGAAGCAGAAGCTAATGAAGAAGCTGAAGAGGCATCTGCTGAAGAAGAGCAAATTGAGGAATCACTCCCTGAAGAATCCTTACCAGCTCAAGAAACCTTACCAACTGAAGAAGAATCAGCACCTGGAGAAGAGGAACAACAACAACCAGGTGAAGAGGAACAACAACAACCAGGTGAAGAGGAACAACCTTCACAAGGAGGCTCCACTGATGTCAATATCCAAACAGGAGGAAGCTACACTGTTGTAACATCAGGATCAGGATCATCTAGTGATTGTGATGGATGTGATATCGATGTAACAGTTGAAATTAATGGAGAAGAAGTTGCAACACTTTGCGACGATGCAGGATGTGACACAGAAGCTGTGATTGTAATTGAATGCGAATCTGATTGTGATGTTCAATAAATCCAAAAAAAAATCATAATTTTTAACATAATTAATAATTTTACTTTTAATCCGCTTTTATATAAATTTAAAATGCAATAGCTTTTAGTTTATATGAAGATTGATTGAAAATATCAAATGAAGATAATAAAAATTTTAATCTTCTTTTATCATTTTAATATCAAGATATTTTCCAAAACATTTTCAGCTTTATTGTTTTATAAAATTGAGCTTAATTTCTAATAAAATGGTTCACTTTAAGCATCTTATATATGAAAATCAAATTTTTTGAATATTAAAAGAGCTTTATACAATTATTATTTACAATCTTCACTTTATTTTGCAATTTTCTGCACTTATTCAAGAAATACATACAAATATTTAGCATCTAATAATTTATTTTACAAATAAACATTAAAAAAGTAAAATTCAGATCATTTATACCAATTAAAATCCCAATAAACCCAAAACAAATCTAATCAGAGGGAAAAGATTTGGTATTCGTGACCAATAATTAAAATGGTGGAAAGCTATGCGACAGCTTTATCAGGAGTTCTAAGCGCTTTGCAAGGAACTTGCAGGGACGAAGACAGCAGCACTAGAAAAGATTGCAAGCGTCAACAAAGAGAATTGCTTATGACTTTAGAAGTTGCCCATGCAGGAATTCCAGAATATCGCGAGAAAGAAAAAGCAATATTAAATGCAGCTCAAAATTGCTACGATAAATGCAAAATTCTTGGAAAAAACAAAGTAAAAGAATGCAACTCAAGATGCCTTAACATTATTTCTCAAGATATTTGGAAAGACTTGTGGGATTCCTCAAAAAATTCTCAAGAATAATCTATAAGAAGTAAAACTTATACTTCAAGCTATTTTTCGAAAAATTTCTATCAAAATTATATTAATCAGTTGGTTCTGGTTTGGTTTCATCCTTAACCCTTCCATTCTTCCCTTGTCTCAAGGCTTCTTTTTCTTCTTCAGTCCTTCTTGTGTATTTCCTTGGCTTATGAAAGAACTCTTCATCTTCAAATCTTCTCTTTTTCCTCTTAGGAGGCTTTTCAGGCTCCACATCAAAAGTGTTATCTTTCAAATCCGTCGGAATCATCAATAACAACTTCCCAAATTCTCCATTGATTTTTATTCTTGTCCAATAATCTTTATTATCTTTTCTCGCTTTTATATTGTACTTATTCATAAGTTTCCTAATAAACCCGTTATCTAGATATTCTATGACTTTCATGGTATAATCTCTATTGACAGGGACATCTGGCATATATTCTTTGAGTTTTTCGTTCTCATAACAATACGTCTGTAAACGGTCTTTTGAGATGCAGACGACGTCTTCAAAACAAATGTCTTCTACTTTGTCTTTTTTGATCGCTTTTTTTTGTCCTGCCATAAGCTGCACAAGGTATTTTAAATCGATGTATTTTGCTTCAGGGAGGAATAAGCCTAAAGTTTTGGTGAAAAATTCGTAGATCATTTTTTTGTTGCCGAGGATCTGGGTGAATTCTTGGGCACATTCTTCGTCTTCTTGGCTTAGTTGTTGGAGATCGGATGTTGGTTCCATGAGGGGATTTATTTTAAATACTAATTAAAACCAAAGTGGTTTAGAATTTTCTTAAAGACTGATAAATATCTTTTTATTCACTTTCTTGGGATCAATAAACACAATTTTCTCGTAGACTCCTTTGCAGTTGATTTCAGCCCATAAGTCGTAGAATAAGAAAGGATGTGTGCAGAAAAACTTTTGGTCACTCCAAGGCATAGTTTTGAAATGGACAGTCATTCTGGCGTCAGTTTGTAAGTCACACATCTTCAAAAATCCTGTCGTTGTATTGCAATCTACATTGAAAAATCTTGCAAGCTTGCTTGTCCCATATTCAGGAAATTCTTCTATATTGAATTTATCATATTCTTGAT
>CATKHM010001105.1:0-11240 GCA_949751825.1 Blepharisma undulans | reverse complement strand
GATAAATTTGTTCATGCTTCGCATTGGAAATAAATGTGGAGGATTTCTGGGCCGATTTCGTTTGAAAGGAGGGTAGAAGGACGAGGGGTGTTTTTTAAGAGTAAAGGGAAGAGGTCTCGGCAGATGTTTCGGAGAAGCATTGGGGAGGAGAAAAAAGGCTTGATTTCTTCTTCAAGCATGGCTGTAATTTTGGTGCTGATTGTTGATAATTGAAAAGTTTTATCCCAAACAACAGCTAAAAATGTCTCATTTGTGTTATCAAGCACAATTCTTTTTACTTGTTCACAAAAATCCCAGCAAGGATTTGCTACAGCAGCAGCAGCAGGCTTAGCCGCAATCGCCTTTTCTACAGCAGTAGTAGAAAGCTCAAATTTTACTTTGAAATCCCATTTTCCTTGATCAACTAAAACCCTTGTAGCAGTGATCAATGCATAAAGATTCGATACCTTTTTCACTATATTTTTATACGGCTCTTCCTGTTTTAGCATAGGCCACTCAATTTTCACCGGAATTTCCCCTTCTTCTTCATTTTTTATTTTTGACATAACAAATTTTTTCAGTTCTTTGGCGGGTTCAAAGTTCTGTGCCTCTATCAAAAAATTCAAAATCGCCAAAGAATTTACATAATCATATGATAATGCTTTTGCAAGAGCCAAACCATATATGTTTTCTGGGGCATTTTTTAGCTTAACACAAGCTTTAAAAGAGTAAATTGCTAATGGGAGTCTTTGCAGATGTAAAGCGGCTTCTCCTAATTCTCGCCAGAGAGTATCGTCACCGTTGCTGATTTCTAGGCACATTAAAATGTATTGTAATTGCCGCTCTTTGTAGCCTTCTTTGCCATAGAGGTCAGCGAGGGACCTTAAAGCAGCCAATTTTTGGGCGGGGCCGACAGCTTTTTCGACTTTTTCCATTAGGTCGTCTTCAAGTTCAGGGTGTTCCATTTATTATAAGAAAATAGAAATCCCCTGAATTTATATAGTTATGAGATTTCCATATTAATTTTGTATTCCGCTAAAATAGCTTAAAATCATATAAATATAAAAAATAGCTGAAAATGTTTGCAATAGGAAAGATATGAATTTTATTAATCTTAAAATTTATTTATTTATTTTCAAATTTAAATTAATGCTCAATGATAATTCTGTGTTATTCTCATAATAAAAAATGTCATCAGCGTCCTTTAAAGAATTTTCACACAATCGACTTATCTATTCACAGCCAATGATTTCCCATAGAACAAGCCACTCATATAAAAACCTTCAACCTCTCGTTTTAAAATTAAAAGAACCTTTAAATGAATTTTCCTTGAAGCCCACCCCATCTGCCATTAGTCTCCCTAAAAGCCCTGCAAGCTCATTACCAATGTCTCACAAAAACTCGTTTTATGAAAATCCCACCAAAATAAGTTCATATCAAAGCAGATCCTCTATAAAACCAACCTCAAGCAGCACAATTTCTTCTACTATTTTTACTTTAGAAGTCTCTGATAGATCTAATAAATTTTTGAACACTTTCAAATTCCCTATATCCAAACAAGGGTCAAATTTATTGAATGGCTATGTTGTAAAAGAGCGCACAAATTTTATTAATAATAAAAAAGAAACGAAATTAGTGAGACTGCCTATTAAATATAAGCCCATTTATAAAAAGAAAAACATAATGAATCCAGAGCCATTCCGAACAAAAACAAGCAAACAAATAAGCGATTATGAAGTTCTAGCGAAGTATAAAAACTCCTTTCCTGAAAGAAAAGAAAAATTCATGCAGCTTTTGAATAATGAGCCTTATATAGAGTATATAAATGCTTCAAGAAATTCGCAATCTTTAGGATATCATACAAATAATTTACCCAGACAAACAAAAGTTTAACTAAAATGTAATTTTTAATTCTTATGCAAATTAAATTACAGTTGAAGCTTTGATTTTTTATTCCTTTTAACAAACTCTGTACACGTTTTGACGCTCTGATTATATATCGGCTTCTCTACCAATTCTTCATCACTACTTTCTTTAGCTTTATCTTTCAATTCTTCTACTTTATTCAACAAAATTTCCCTCTCATTCCCTTCTTCTTCTTCTTCCTCACTTTCTTCTTCTACAACAATTTCTTCCTTCTCATAGATTCCTTCGAATTTCTCTTCCTCACTTTCTTCTTTATTTTCTCCAAACCAGCTGCTTCCTTCTACTTCTTTTCATTCTCCTGGCTTTGCTTGTTCATCTTCATCCTCTTCTTCATATTCTTGGTAATCAAACTGATTTTTCTCATTATTTTCTTGAAGACTTTGCATGAATTCTCTATCAAAATCTTCATCAAGTAGCCCAACTGGCCGATTTCTTTGCATTTTTCCGCTTAATTTGTTTTTGAAATAGGTAGTTCCTGTTGTTTCGTCTTCGATTAGTACCCAAATGCCTTTGGATTTGGATTTTGTTATATGGGCATCATGAGGGTTATATAGAGCTGGGCCAAGTTCTTCAGGAGCTATTGGCATTTTATTTGCAAAAAAAGCATCTGGGTCATCTTTGAATTTTTTGTAAGGATTTTCTTTGGATTTTGATTGATAAAACATTCTGGCTGCTTTTGCACGTAAATGCTGTTGACAATATTGATGCTTAGGCATAAGCCATTCTGGGATGTTTTTTCTGCAAATATCGCAGTAAACTTTTCCTTGCTCTTTTTTGCCTTGTTTTTTATTCATAGAAAAATTTTTATTTAACTATTAACTATTATAAAATATTCGCAGGATTCCAACAAGTATGCAAATCTTGATTAAGATTCCCAAGTATTTCCATATCATTTTCATTCAGTTCAAAATGATCTAATTGGACATTTTCCAGTATTCTTTCTCTTGTCACACTCTTCGGAAGCACTATTAAATCTTTATTTATTCCCCACTTCAGCAGAACCTGAGCAATTGTTGCGTTTTTTTCTCTAGCTATTCTTATAATATCCTGATTTTGCCACAATTGAGTATTTCCTCTTCCCAATGGAGAATAAGCTTCTATTTGTATATGATTTTCTTTACAAAATTCTAATAAATTTGGATTTTGGCATAAGGGATGATATTCTACTTGGTTAATATCTGGGACAATTTCTGCGTGATCCATTAGTTTTCTGAGATGAGAAACAAGAAAATTGCTGACTCCGATTGATCTGATTTTGTTTTCTTTTTTAAGTTGTTCAAGTGCTTTTCATGTATTTAGCCTGGTTTGGGCATTTTTTGGGTCATTTGGGCTGTTTCCTGATACCCCAGGCCAATGAATGAGGACAAGATCAATATAATCTGTATCTAAATTGGCTATTGAAGAAAGAACTGCACTGTAAGCAGTATCGTATCCTTGGAGATTTGGTGGGATTTTTGAGGTGATAAATAAATTTCGCCTATCATAGTGTTTTATGACTTTTCCAATTGTGCTTTCATTTTGATAAAAAATAGCTGTGTCTATATGTCTGTATCCTACTGATAAAGCGTATTCTACTGCAGATTCACAAGCTGCACCTTTCATTTGGTAAGTACCAAAACCTATTTGAGGAATTTCGATACCAGAGCGAAGGAGAATACTTTTTTGAAGAATTGCCATATTTTCACCTAAAATTTTTTAACAAAAATTTTTTAATTTTCCTTAAAAAATTTCAGGGGCTTAAAAACTATTTTTCATGAGTGTCAATGCCTTCCAAATCGACTTACTAAAAACCTCCACAATCCGAGAAATTTGCCGAGACTTAAAAATCCGGACATCAGGAAATTGTGAACAGATAAAATCCACCCTCCTCCTCTACCTCAGCACTGAAGAAGGCCGTGAGCGTGCCTACCAAAAACTCAAAGTTTCCATGCTAGAAAGATTATTCGGTGACGAAGACCCTATAAAGACCTTAGTCTCCTCCTCCAGACCAGAAACAGTCGATACAAGCGTCATGTCAAACCCTACCTTAGCAGACAGCCTAGAAAGAAAAGGCAAAAATATTCGCTGTGTCTGCTTATCAGGATCTTACCCATTAAAACTATGTGAAACCTGTGGGACTTCTCAACACTGAGGCTGCATGGGCAGAAACGTCACAATGCCTCATTATGAATGCATTTTCTGCCAAATGGCGTCCTTAGACCTCGGTCAACAAATTTTGGACGCATTGGTCATGCCTTTTTCTCTCCCCAGAGAAGACCCACAAATTACCAATAAGAAAATGCTTAGAAAATTTTCATTTACAAGTGATCATTTGAGGGTGTTGGAAAGCGGCCATGGGACTGTCAGAGTATTTTTATTTTGTATGAAAATTGATGGAATTGGGTATAATAATATCTGGCCGTCTTCTGGGGCAGTAATTTTAAATGAAAGAACTATTCTTGAGCCTCACAAAATGCAAGAACGAAAAGATGTCCCATTAGATATCACAGAACTGCTAGTAGGTGGCGAAAACTCCTTATCAGTCCTAAAATACAACGATTATCAATACTACGTATCCGGGATTTTTCTAGTAAAAACACTATCCCTCCCAGAAGTCAGAGAAAAAATATACAATTCTCTCACATTGAAATCCACTGATGAAGGAATTGCTTTTGTAAAGCAAAAATTCATAGAAAGCGAAGTCGATATAGACACAATTACAGTCACTTTTAAATGCCCATTATCGCAAAAAGTCCTTGAAGATCCTGTAAGAGGTATATACTGTAGCCATTTGAACTGTTTTGGCCTAGAAGCTTATATAATGTATCAGACCCAACAGATAAAAAACAGGTGAAATTGCCCAATTTGTCATGAAAGATGCAATAAAGTGGCCAGAGATGAATATTTTGAAAAAATTCTTATGGAGGCAAAAGTGCTTGGAGCGAATTCTGTAGAGTTCAATAGGGACGGAAGCTATATTCTTTGTGCATCGAAACATGGGAATATCAAAGAAATCAATGAGAAAAAGACTTATAAAAGAGTAGAAAAAAGAAAAACGGAAAATAAAATAGTGGCTGGGACTATTGAAATAGATTAAAATTATTGTTAATTGTAAATAATTTATGGCTGATCATATACAAATTCTTGTGAAAGCTTTTCCTACGCTTACAGCTTCGGAGATAAATGATATAAATTTTATGTATCCGACGCTTGAAGAAAAACAACAAGCCTGTGCGAATTTGGCTGTAAATAAAGTTATTCAAGAGGAGCACATTTCTCAGGCCCCGGCAGAAGCTTCTATGGACTATCATGAAACTATTCAAGATATCCTTACCGAAATATTGAGATCTGAGTGTGGAACTTCTTATAATCAAGCCATTTCAGTCTTGAAAACTATTCTGGAAAATATAAAACGCGACCCTAATAATGACAAATTTAAAAGAATCCGGCTAAATAACCCAAAATTTCACAGCTCACTTGGGCAGTATGAAACTGGGGTTGTTTTGCTAGAAATTCTTGGGTTTCGGAAAGAAATGGATGGAGAAGAAGAAGTCTTGTTGATGCAGGAATACAATGAAGAGTATATAAAATATGCATTGGGGATTATTTCAAGAATAAATCCAGGTCCAGTGCAGCAACAAAATAATCAAAATAGAAATGAATTTTTGGCAAAAATTCATGAAGATAGAGCAAAACAGCCATTTGTGTATGTGAGGCCTAATAGGAATTTGAATATGCCAAATGATACAACTTTGCAGCTGCAAGAGTATAGAAGACAGAAAAAAGGAGCTTATTTTCATGAAAGGCCAGCAAGAGTGATGACTCTTTCTGATCTAAACAGACAACAAGCTCAGCCTATGCCTTACAACAATGGGCCACAGCCTAATTATGATTCAATTTCCAGTTTTGATAACCCCAGAAACATTGCAATTCGCGCTTTTCAATTATCAAACGAATTCAGAAAAAGCCAAGGATTACAAATTCTTGTGAAAGCTTTTCCTACGCTTACAGCTTCGGAGATAAATGATATAAATTTTATGTATCCGACGCTTGAAGAAAAACAACAAGCCTGTGCAAATTTGGCTGTAAATAAAGTTATTCAAGAGGAGCACATTTCTCAGGCCCCGGCAGAAGCTTCTATGGACTATCATGAAACTATTCAAGATATCCTTACCGAAATATTGAGATCTGAGTGTGGAACTTCTTATAATCAAGCCATTTCAGTCTTGAAAACTATTCTGGAAAATATAAAACGCGACCCTAATAATGACAAATTTAAAAGAATCCGGCTAAATAACCCAAAATTTCACAGCTCACTTGGGCAGTATGAAACTGGGGTTGTTTTGCTAGAAATTCTTGGGTTTCGGAAAGAAATGGACGGAGAAGAAGAAGTCTTGTTGATGCAGGAATACAATGAAGAGTATATAAAATATGCATTGGGGATTATTTCAAGAATAAGCCCAGCCGCAGCGCCTCAGCCACAAAATAATCAGAATAGAAATGAATTTTTGGCAAAAATTCACGAAGATAGAGCAAAACAGCCATTTGTGTATGTGAGGCCTAATAGAAATGTAAATATGCCAAATGATACAACTTTGCAGCTGCAAGAGTATAGAAGACAGAAAAAAGGGGCTTATTTCCATGAAAGGCCAGCAAGAGTGATGACTCTTTCTGATCTAAACAGACAACAAGCTCAGCCTATGCCTTACAACAATGGTCCACAGCCCCATTACGATTCAATGGCAAGCTTCGATAACCCGAGAAACATTGCAATTCGCGCTTTTCAATTATCAAACGAATTCAGAAAAAGCCAAGGATTATGCGAATTAGTATGGGATGAAGGATTAATGGAAATAGGAAAAGTCCACTCACAAAATATGGGAGAAGGAAGAGTTGCATTTGGCCATGACGGATTTAATCAGAGATTTAGACAATTTCCTATCCCTTATGTAAGAAGTGGGGCTGAAAATGTGGCCATGAGCCATGGAATGGGAGATCCTGCCAAAGTTGCAGTAGATGGGTGGATAAATTCGCCGGGGCATAGAAAAAATCTGCTGGGACATTTTAATTATATGGGAATTGGGGTGTATCAAAATCAAAGAGGAGCTTGGTACTTCACACAGTTATTCGCAGGAATCTAATTAAATTATATTTTATTGATAAAAATCCTTAATAATTGTAGAATTCTATTAAATAAAAATGAATAAATGCACAACAGGTACATGCAAAACACTGACATTAAGAAAGTGCTTGCAATGTGGATATATATGTGATAGTCACGCATCAATATGCCAAATGCAAAGGCATGAAATGAAATCAGACCTAAATTATGCAAATTTATCCAATTTAAAGATGCTTGAGGATTTATTAGGAGATTCTTTAAAAAAAATTGAAAATGATAGGAAAAAAGTCAAAGAAGAAGGGATGAAATTCATAAAATATGTCCAAGAAGTGGTTTTCGAGGCTGAACTTTCTCTTGATGCATTGCAGAGAAGATTTAAAAGTCATTTAGAAGATATTCTGGAATTTAAAGAAAATGTAAAAAATAAAGAAACAGATGAAAATACTGGAATTATGATATTAGATGATTTATATTTAACGATGGTTAAAGACCCAGCTGTGTATTCTGGGTATATAAAAGATTTGTACAAATTTGAGTTCAATGAAGAAATTTATAAATACAAAATTTTTGAAATTTCATCACTTTGGGACGAAAAATCAAAAAATATTGAGCAAAGAGAACTTAAAAAATCCCAAGAATTAATGCCAGGTTTCAAAGGCCCTATAGAAAAAATCCGTGGTTTCCTTGACGAAATGAAGATAGAAGAAGGCCCTTTTCTTAATATTCTTTTGGAGTGTTTATATATGAACGGTCATGGAAAAATCCACGAATATCTCTCAATGGAAGATTTTTTAAAAGACATCGATCAAAATGATCCCAATGAAAAATTACTGAAAGAAACAAGCCCAGAAATTTTAGAAAAATTTTTCAAAAATGAAGATGAAGAAGAAGATAGACCAGAAGACACTATTTTTGAAAGTGTTTTAAAGCTGAATCCAGAAATTTTACAAGTTAATATGAAAGAATACCCAAATATAAATACTTATGGAGTTTCTATTTTGGGGTCTTTAAGAGTTTTGCCCAATCTAAAGCATTTGAATTTAGAAAAGACAGATTTATCACAAAATTTTCAAGAATTAATGAATGCAATGGGGATACTAACAAATTTAGAAATTATAAATCTAGGGTCATGCAAAATAAATGAAGAACGAGCGATAATTTTGGGAGAAATCATACCAAATTTTAGAAATTTGACACATTTGTATCTTTCTCGGAATGATATAAGAAACAATGTAGCATACATTGTAAGAAATATCGTGAAGCCCCAGAAAATCGTATATTTAGATTTTAGCGATAATGGCATCACTGAAGGAATTAACGATATCACTGATATTTTACTAAAAATGTCAAATCTTGAATATTTACATATTGGTGGAAATTTGATAAAAACGGAGCTTCAAGAGCTTTCTCAATCTTTACTTACTTGTGGAAGCCTTTTCCAAGCCCAGCTTTCAAATATAGAATTTTCAGATGAAGCTTTTGCCTTCATTGCAGATGGAATTTCTAATCTAAAATACCTAAAAGTTCTAAGATTGGCGAATTTAGGTGAAGAACATGAAAGAAGATTTAAAAGGTCTCATACAGATGCTCTTGTGTATAGGCAAAAAATGAATCCTAATGACAATACTTATGAAGTTTTATTAGTTAGGTAATTAATACAAGTATTTATATAACTGAAAATATACAGTAAAAATTTCTAATCATTCAACACACAGAAAATAAATTTGAACTAAGAAAATATAATGCTTTACCATTAAAAAGCTATATTAGTGATAAAGGTATTCAACATTTGTAGGAATTTATGAAATATCAAATGAATAAATGTAAAATCGATACATGCAAAAGGCTCACATTAAGAAAGTGCTTGCATATTTTATTAATAAAAATCCTTAATAATTGTAGAATTCTATTAAATAAAAAATGAAGAAATGCACAACAGGTACATGCAAAACACTGACATTAAGAAAGTGCTTGCAATGTGGGTATATATGTGATAGTCACGCGTCAATATGCCAATTGCAAAGGCATGAAATGAAATCAGACATAAATTATGTAAACTTGTCCAATTTAAAGATGCTTGAGGATTTATTAGGAGATTCCTTAAAAAAAATTGAAAATGATAGGAAAAAAGTCAAAGAAGAAGGAATGAAATTCATAAAATATGTCCAAGAAGTGGTTTTTGAGGCTGAGCTTTCTCTTGACGCACTGCAGAGAAGATTTAGAAGTCATTTAAAAGATATCCTGGAATTTAATGAAAATGTAAAAAATAGAGAAACAGATGAAAATACTGGAATTATGATATTAGATGATTTATATTTAACGATGATTAAAGACCCAGCTGTGTATTCTGCCTATATAAAAGACTTGTACAAATTTGAGTTCAATGAAGAAAAATATAAATACAAAATTTTCGAAATTTCATCACTTTGGGACGAAAAATCCAAAAATATCGAGCAAAGAGAATTTAAAAAATCTCAAGAATTATTGCCAGGTTTCAAAGGCCCTATAGAAAAAATCCGTGGTTTTCTTGATGAAATGGATAAAGTAGAAGAAGGGCCTTTCCAAAACATTCTTGAAGAATGCTTGCATATGAACGGTCATGGAAAAATTCACGAATATCTCTCAATGGAAGATTTTTTAAAAGATGTCATCAAAACAAATGATCCCAATGAAAAATTACTGAAAGAAACAAGCCCAGAAATTTTAGAAAAATTTTTCAAAAATGAAGATAAAGAAGAAGATAGGCCAGAAGACACTATTTTTGAAAGTGTTTTAAAGCTGAATCCAGAAATTTTACAAGTTAATATGAAGGAGTATCCAAATATAAATACTTATGGAGTTTCTATTTTGGGGTCTTTAAGAGTGTTACCTAATCTAAAACATTTGAATTTAGAAAACACAGATTTATCACAAAATTTTCAAGAATTAATGAATGCAATGGGAAAACTAACAAATTTAGAAATTGTTAATTTAGGGTCATGCGGAATAAATGAAGAACGAGCCATAATTTTGGGAGAAATCATACCAAATTTTAGAAATTTGACTCATTTATATCTTTCTCATAATGATATGAGAAACAATGTCGCATACATTGTAAGAAATATCGTAAAACCCCAGAAAATCATATATTTGGATCTCAGCGATAATGGCATTACTGAAGGAATTAACGATATCACTGATATTTTACTAAAAATGTCAAATCTTGAATATTTGCATATTGGTGGAAATTTGATAAAAACGGAGCTTCAAGAGCTTTCTCAATCTCTGCTTACTTGTGGAAGCCTATTCCAAGCCCAGCTTTCAAATATAGAATTTTCAGATGAAGCTTTTGCCTTCATTGCAGATGGAATTTCTAATCTAAAATACCTAAAAGTTCTAAGATTGGCGAATTTAGGTGAAGAACATGAAAGAAGATTCAAAAGGTCTCATACAGATGCTCTTGTGTATAGGCAAAAAATGAACCCTAATGACAATGCTTATGAAATTTTATTAGTTAGGTAATAAAATTTATTCAATAAATATTGTAAAATTTCTAATGTCTCATAATCATTATGGAAGGCAGAGTAAAAAAGCTAATCGACTGCATTACCAGCAATAAATCGTTCGAATTATCCCAAATCGCTTCTTTTCAGCTTGGAGAGCTCTCAAAAGATGACCCTGACCTCGTCTGTGAAGAAGTCTCAAATTTATTTTACCATGCAAATTGAGATGTGAGGATAGCAGCTGGTTTGGCGCTATCACAAATATTGCAAAAAATCCAATGCAACTGCATAACTTCATCCAATTCTCTTAAATTAGAAAATCTTGATTTATCCTATGAAGAGCCAGACCCTTCGAAAAAAAGAAATTTAGAATTAAACGGATTTCAAAAATTACTTGAAAAATCAAGAGAAAAAATGATGAATGGAAGCTGAGATGAAAAGCATGGAGCGTGTATTGCGATGAAAGAGCTTGTGAATTCGCATTTTCTATGTAAAGAATGCTTAGAAGACTCTATATGTAGATCCTTAGTAATTATTGGAAAAGATCAAGTTGCTGATTATGCTGAAGATTTGCCTGAATATCCTTTAAGAGATTTAGCAAGTGATATTATTGCAATTTCTAAACCAGCGGTTAATGAAGAAGCGCTTGAGGATTTTTTATCAATTTTGATAGAAATGACAGAACCTCAAGGACCTTTGATATGTTTAAGGAAATCGAAAATTTATACAAAAAAAGCATATAAAAATATAAA
>CATKHM010001103.1:0-11254 GCA_949751825.1 Blepharisma undulans | reverse complement strand
CAAAGTTTTAAGATTAGCCAGATCTTTGATTGAATAAGGCAGATGCTTTATTTTTGTCGATCTCAAATCCAATTTCACCAATTCTTTTAATTCTGAAATTGCACTACTAATTTCTTTCAAAGGATTATAGCTTAAATGAAGATAAGCCAAATAAGAATCTTCATGGAAAAAGTTTTCTGGCAGCATTTCTATCCCATTATTGCTTAAAACCAAAACTTCTAGTGTAGGGATATCCGCCAAAGTAAAAGAAATTTCTTTAAGCTGATTTGAAGCTAAATTCAAAGTCACTAAACTTACCATACTATTAAACGGGGCATGGTCTACGACAGAAATTCTATTATTTGACAAATTCAGCTCTTGCAAGAGTTTTAGGCTTTGAAGTTCCTCTGGAATTTCAGTTATTTGGTTATAAGCTGCACTAAGCACTTCCAGCTTGGAGATTCCTGAAATTTTTTCTTTTAATGAAAAAATTTGATTTTCAGAGAGAGCTAAAAATTGAAGAGTTGCTGGAAGAAAAGGAATATGTCTTAAATTGCAATCTTTTAATGAAAGATGCTTAAGATTGATTGCTTTTTCAAGTAAATAGTTAAGCCGAGAAAACTGCTTTGGTAAATTTAGAGGGCAGTGAATAAGTTCGAATTTTTCTTCTGCTTGCATTTGTTCATCGCTGATTTTTCCGAGCTCTTCTCAGGAATTTATTTTGGGACCGTGCTCTGCTTTAAGTCTATCCATAAGTCCTACTCGGATAGAGGATTTTGCGCTTTCATTGGCTTTTCTTATTAATTCTCTTATATCTTTTATTTCTTTTTCTTGCCGATTATCAGTATCAATATCAGATTCTTGAGCGTCTGAATTTTCTTTCATTATTGATGTCTCGGAAAGAAGAATTTTTGGGATTTCTTGCTCGGTATCGATTTTTGGCTCACTTTCTATTATTTTTGAATTTTCTTTTGAAGAAGATAGCTCTTTTTTCAAATTTTTGTTCTTGCTAGAAAAGCAACCCATTTTTGTCTTAATAACGCTTATATTTCAGAATATTAAATACTAATTACATTAATTTAAATAAAATTTGAGTATTTAATAATTTATTTTAATTAATCGGCGAATTTCAAAAATTTATTGAATTTTCGAAAATCTTTTTGAAAATTAAAGAATTTCAAAGAGAAATGTTGTTTTAAAGAGCGGGTTTGTGAGTGCAATTGACTTGCACCTGAAATAATGCTTTCAAGCTCTTGATTATCTGTACGAGGAGAAACTGATTTTAGTGTATTTGATCTTCTTGTTCTTCTACGTGATGTAAGTTCTGGGCTTTGAGATGCAGGAAGTTCTATTAAAGGGTTAATATTTGTTCTGAAAGTTTTAGGAGGAGAAATGCTAGGAGTTGTGGATACCGGAGAAACTGATTTTTTCAGCGATTTTATATCGATGCAGGTTCTGGTTCTTAAGTGAGTCCTATTTGTAGGCTGAAGATGCACTAAATCATAATTTCTATCTCTTGTATTTAGAAATTTTTTGCTTTTGCGGATAAATTTTGGATCAAGCTCAGGCTTAATTGGCAATGAAATTCAAGCTGATTCTTTTGGTTTAATTAATTTTGTCTGTTTTTGAGCTTTTGGAAGTGGCTTGGGGAGGAGAATCATATGTGATTTTTTCATGCTGATTTAATATAATTGACTCCAAAGATATGAATAAAGCGAACATTTTAAAATTTAAATTGTATTAAATATATAACGAAAAAATTTAAATAATCCCAATCATTAAGTAGCTTATTTACAAAATAAATCAAATAAATAATGCATGCTTGCATGATATAAAACTTAGTAGCTTTATTTTCAATAGATTATAAAGATAATGCATCATGCAATTAGCATCCTAATAAGAATTGATGATTTTCATATTATATTTATTACCTGATGAATACCTATCCTATCTATATTTTCTAAACTCAATTTTAACCAAATTCGATTAGTTTAAAGAGGTAATAAAGTATTTGGTGGTAGATCAGTTTCCAATTTCAAGTCAATTTTAGGCTGATCATGATACACCGCATGAGCTCCTGCAAGCACCATCGAGAAAAACAGCGTATATATGATCATGTTTCCTGCCAGCATAAAAGTAGATAATACCAAAAGTGCTAGAATTCCCATATTTTTTTGGAAATCTGTGATGTCTACACCGTAAACTTTCATTTCCTTCTTTGAGAGATAAACCCAAACAGCCCCAATTGCAACTAAAGAAATAAGGAAAGATGGCTGTGATAATCTAAATAAATCTTACATTCCCAGAACGAGGAGAAGCATAGTCAAGATGACGTAGTTTGATATGAAATAGACCAAGTTTTCACCAAGTCTGGCTGGGATTTGCTTGACTGACGGCTTAGAAAACAAGGCTGGGTTGAACATATCAGTCATCCATGGACGAATGTTGGACTTCAAGCTTGTCAAAGTGACCTTGTATTGGAGAGCAACGCCTAGGTTGGAGTTTTGGACGTATGATATCCACTTCTTGATAGTCGAAATGTTTTGGTCTTCCATATTATTCGACTGTATTGATCTGGGTGAAATTTGAGTTTGGGAGGTGAGGGAAAAGAAAAAACTGAAGAAGGGAAAGTTATGGAAGAGGTTAGAAGAAGAAAGAAGGATTTATTGGATAAGAGATAGAAATAAAATGTAATGGCTAATTTAATTTCCATGATAACAAAATTTATGGGATCTATATAGAAAATTATAAAATGAATTGAAAATATTTTTGGCTTATAAAATTAACGATAAAAGAAATTTTGTAAAATTATATATTGGCATACGCAATTTTAGATTTATTAAATCCCATGAATTTTGTAATATTAAAATTGCTAAAAATTATCAAAAATTGGATATAAGAGCGGTACTGCTTGAATTTTAAAAATATAAATGGAAGGACCTAAGTACACAATTGACAGCAACTACGAGTCTGAATTCATAACAAAAAAGAAAAAAACCTCAAGCATGCGTCCCATCAAAGTAAACCGCTCCAGAGGCCACATCAAGCTTGAAGAATACGAAACTCCAAACTCCAACATTCCACGACTTTCTTTATCCCACCAGCCAAGTCCTCTTCTTTTCACTCCAATTTCCTCCCAAATCACCAACAACAACCTTTCCGAAAAACTTCTCCCCAGAATCTCCTCAGCCGAAGCCAATTCCCAAGCCTCCTCAAAACAAAAATTTTCAGGCCGTTTAGCAATCGAACGTTTTCAAAACCCAGGGATGGCCCAATACTTCATTTGCCAACTCTGTGGCTGCGTGTGTAATATTGGCTTTTTGGAGTGTCAAGTCTGTTCTAGTTTATTCTGCAAAGAATGCTTATATGTATATACACATCAAAACGCTCCAAATACTTGTCCAAAATGTGAGACGTCAAATCAGTTGGCTTTGAATGAAATTGAGTCTTGCTTGTCGGGGAGATATGTTTCTAGTCCTAGTTTGGCGATGATTCATAGTTTGTTAGAAGTGGAGTGCAAGCATATGGGGTGTTCGGATATTGTGGTATTGAAAAATTTAGGTGAACATGAGAAAAGATGTGAGTGGAGATATACACCTTGCAAACTGAAGAAAAATAAGAAAGATGTGCCTGGGTGTTTGGATTTGGTAAGGGCTAATGACGATATGGAAGGTTATTGTTCTGTTAGGTGTCAGCTTTTTGGAGATTTGGCTGATGGAAGAAATAATCATTCATATGATGAACATACAGCGAAATTAATTGAATTAATTAAAATGCATCGAAATTAAATTTCAATCAAAAATGTCTTTATATTCCATTAAATGCAAGGAAAGCCTAAGAGAGATGATATTGTAGAGCTCAGATATCAAAGATATATTAGATTAGCAAGTGAATCAAGGGTTGGAACTTTCTTATCAAATCTATGGAATAACTATATTTGGTATTACTCCACCAAAGCACTGACAGGATCCAAAAAGATCATGTGAACCTTAACAAGCCTTGGAGTTATTATTCTGCTCCCTATCACAATGCAAGCTATATTAGAAGCTGACGCACAAATGCAAAGTTTATCATCTCAACTTGAAAATGCAGGCCAAGCCAATTACCGTCCTTACTAAAATAATCTTATCAATTCATTAATATAAATTGAATCTTTTTCTTTAAATTTTAAGACAAATGACTGAAATTTTGCCTACTAGGACTCCTAAGGCATAAGGAAAATCTAAGAAGAAATGGTGACCTTAAATTTTAATAGGAAAAATGAATAAAATTGATTTAAGTATGAAATAGAAAATCAATATTGTTGTTTGGTTGTTTCTGACCAACATCCCCATCAAAAATATTCATCAAGTTTGGGTTTTGGTTAACATTTTGAACTTTAGTCTGCGGTACTGGCTGGCTATTTTGGCTTGACTGGCTATTTTGGCTTGATTGTCTGATAAGTGGAATTGTTTGTTGTGAAGCTGTTTCCCACGCAATTCTATTCGCCTTAACAATAATTTTCCCCTGAAAATCCGGAGCCCTGCTATCATCACTATTTAAATCCATTCAAACCTGCACTTTTCCATTCAGATATTTAAATCTGAAATGATATTTTCCTTCAATCGGAAAGCACTCTCTAATATCCCTTAACTTAATCTCATTTAGCTGTTTTTCTATCGCAAACGCATTGGGCTGTTCTGGGTTATCAAAATCCTCCGGAATATGATAATAAATCAGTGTATAATGACTCATATTTTACAATCAAAAATAAATCGCCTATTAAATTTAATTTTCTTCATAAAATAATTAATCCTTAATATCTAAAGATCTTCCACATTTGTGCCGTCTTTAGGCTCCTCATTCATTTCTGATGTCCAAAGTGTCAGATTATCTCTAATAAGCTGCATAATGGTCGTGCTGTCCTTGTATTGATCTTCATCCAAATTGTCAAGTTCTGCTATAGCTTGGTCAAAAGCAGTTCTTGCCATATTGCAGGCATCATTAGGGTTTTCTTTGACTTCATAGTGGAAAACTGAGTAATTCAGGGCAAGTCCTAGTCTGATAGGGTGGGTAGGGGGAAGTTCAGCACTTGCAAGATCCATTGCTTCTTGATATACGCGATGTGCATTATCAGCAGCAGTGGTTCCATATCTAGCTTTGTTTCCTCCAGCTGTTTGGTATTCTGCCATGTACCTGTAATAATCTCCTTGCATTTTCAAGAAAAAGACTCTGCTTTCATTTGTGTTTTGCTTCTTAAGGATTTCAGAGATCAGATCCAGAATTTCTTGGCAAGTTCTGTTGAGTTCGTCTTCGATTTTCAGGCGATATGCACGGGCGATCTCGACTCTTTTGGCGTTTCCACGAGATTCTTCTTTTTCTTCAAGGGCTGAAATTGTGCGCCAAGCTGTTCTGCGGACTCCTACCACGTTTTTGTAGCCAACACTAAGCAAGTTACGCTGATCTACGTTGAGTTCGGTGGCTTGCCTAATCACGTTTTTCATGACGTTGATCATGTCGTCGTACCTTTCTGCTTGTTCAGCGAGTTTGGCTTTATAGGTTAAATCCTCCATTAATTTTATTGAATGGAAAAGTTTATGATGGAAACGAATATTTAGATTAAGGATGCTCAGAAAATAATAAGGAAGTTTTGCATTTGTGAGATTTTGTGCTAAATTAGAAAGAAATTATAGAGATGATGAATGTGTATAAGAAAAAGGGATTTTAGAATCGTTTTTAAGTTATTTTTGGGAGCTGGAAAGTATTATCAATTAGATAAAAATAGATGTTGTGGGATTTAATGATAATAGGTATCATGCATTTATGAGATGAGTTAAAGTAACCGCTGAATTTATATTTTCCATTTCAAATATCTTAGTTTGAAATCATAAAAAAAAATTATCCAAAATATAACAATTCTATTAGCATTATTGATTCAAAAAATTTAATTTTTATTGAGATTCTTTTTATTTTCCCCAATAAAATGCCGTAAAATTTGACCCCGAGCCAGAAAATTGGGCAATTGAGCTGCAAGATGAAGTTGATGAATTCTTTAACCAAAAGAAAATGAGAGATGCGCAGATAAGTACTTAAAATCATTATCAAGACCAAGATTAACTGATTATAAATATATCCTTGATACATATTTTCAGTATGAATTGGGTTTGTATAGTGATAACCTTGATCCTTTTTATATAAGTGGAACAGAAGAAGAAAGAGAAGAAATACTGGATGATATTCTGAAAGACTGTCATGGAAATATAATAAGGATATGAGAGAATGGCAATTAATTAAAATTCAACAAAAAGTGAAGCGAATTTAAAGCACAGCGCAACCACGACAATAGAAAAATTCTTGCGCCATTTTAATAAGTGCAGCCCCATTAACTATGGATGAATGAGTGATTGCAGATTTTAATAGTCTCTATTTCATTTCCTTCTTATATGAAAAATTGACATATGATTTAAGTTTCAATTGAATTTCTACCATTAATATCTTTGCAATTTCGAGATTTAAAAGAATTGGAATAATATGGCGATACTGAAAATACAGTGTTTTAATGAATTTATGTGATAAAAAGGGAAAGTGATGAAGATGAAATAGATGAAAATTTTGAAACAAATATGAGAAAAAGAAGAATAAAATTTGATCCTGAGCCAGGAAAGTGGGCTTTTGAACTGCATGATGAAGGAGATGAACTCTTTAACCAAAAGAAAATGAGAGAAGCTGCAGATAAGTATTTAAAATCATTAGCAAGGCCAAATGAAGATCACTATGATCTTTCTATGTATTTTCTGCAGGAATTGGGCTTGTTCAGTGAAAATCTTGCGCCTTTTTATGTAAATGGGACAGAAAAAGAAAGGGAAGAAATACTGGACGAAGTCTCTGAAAGACTATTGTGGAAATATAATAATAATGAGAGAGAAGGCTAATTAATTAGAAAATTAGAACGAAAATAATATATAAGTTTGGTTTTCAGTGTATAAGGAGCATAAATAAAATAGAACTATTTGTGAAGTGAGTTAAAAGCACGTTCAATAATCTATATTAGAAAAATTCTACCGCCATTTAATAAGTGTAGCCCCATTAATTACGGATAAATAAGAAATTGCAAATTTTAATCTCTGCACTTCATTTCTTTCTTATTATGAGCTTCTGTGAAAGTATTGACTAGGAAAATAATGAAAATGTTAATAAAATTTTTGAAAATGAATTATTAGCATTGAGCATATATCTTAACTTTGCCTTCCTTCAGTGTTGAATATCCTATCCTTTAAGGCATTTGCAGCTTGGAAATATTCGTATATGAGGTCAAAATACCCTTTGACAGATTGAGCATCGTATACGTCCACAGAGCCCAATGGACTCTCCTCCGGAAAGGACGTTCTCTCCGGGATGGCCACACTGAACCACCTAACCGACTGATATCTCACTCGATTATCCATTGTATTTACCGCCTCGAGCAACGGATGGTCTGGATAATGGGTTTTCAACCCTCCTGTATTGACCATTGACAACAAAAGACAGGGTGCAGAGTAATGCCCTAGTACAGCACTATACACGAGTTGCGCTAACACACTCGGGTATTGTTTCACGATTTCGAATCGTATCGACTGGGTATCCAATTCGTATGGATAGATTGCCGAAGCCATCACATTTCTAGTCACATCACATTCAGGGTTATCCACATCATTTTCCATCACGTATATTCTGGTTTTGTAAGCTGCCTCCGGGTTATGTAATTCTTTTATATCATTTAAGTTTATTCTCACATCGTTTAATTGTCTAACCACGTCGTCCACTAGTTCGCACCCTACGCACACCGCTTTTTTTCTGAACAGACCTGGAATATCAACACTGGACCTCACTGAGGTAGTTTGATTTACGTTATATGACTCAACATTGTCCTGGATAATTGTCGACCTATCATTCATTTTTAAAAGTTCCATCATTACCTTATGATAGACTGAAATAGTAAAATCTTTTCAAGAATAAATTAACAAGAGAAAATGATCAGGTCTGCTTAGAGAATGCAGCATTTTAATTCATTTAATTTATGATCCAATATTAATTTAAACACCTCTTCTTTTTTGGATTTGAAAAAGGAAAGATCTATGTTTTCATAAAAATTTATGATAATTATTTTCTGTTGTGTTATATATTCTTAACAGTCGACCGGAATATTATACCAAATCTATTACAATTGCAACTGACACTCAAATACTCTTTACTAATCCACTTCGTTGCATTATTTTTTATGTTTCATCTTAGATGAGCCGCATCTGAAAACTGAATTTTACAATCAAATACTTCTTAAAAGATAAAATCCAATAAACTTTAATGCCATATTTTTTGATTATACATGCTAATTATCATAAGATATCTTCTTAAAATTATATCACATATTTATCTTCCATTTATAATGCTAAAAAGATTGTTTAGCCACACAGCAAAAGTATTCGTTGACAAAAACACCACAGTAATCTGTCAAGGCATAACAGGTGCTCAAGGAACCTTCCACACAACCAAAGCAATCGAATACGGCACCCATTTCGTCGGCGGGGTAACTCCTGGCAAAGGTGGCAAAATCCACTTAGGAGTCCCTGTTTTCAACACAGTAAAAGAAGCCAAACAAGCCGTAAACCCATGGGCAAGCTCTATCTACGTTCCTCCTCCATTCGCAGCCCAAGCAATCTTAGACTGCATTGAAGAAGAAATTCCATTAATCGTCACAATCACAGAAGGAATCCCTCAGCACGACATGGTTCGTGTCAAAGATGCTTTAAAATCAAGCAAAAGCCGACTCATAGGGCCAAATTGTCCAGGAGTCATCAAACCAGGAGAATGCAAAATCGGAATTATGCCTGGCTATATCCATACTCCAGGAAAAGTGGGAATTATTAGCAGATCTGGGACTTTGACTTATGAAGCAGTCGACCAAACCACAAAAGAAGGCTTAGGACAATCCACTGTTGTAGGTATAGGAGGAGATCCATTTAAAGGGTCTGATTTTATTGATGTATTGGAAATGTTTATAAATGACCCAGAAACTGAGTCAATTGTGCTGATAGGAGAAATTGGAGGGACTGGAGAAGAAGATGCGGCTGCCTGGCTGAAAACATATAATGTTCAGAAAAAACCTGTTGTTTCGTTTATTGCTGGGATAAGTGCGCCACCTGGAAAAAGAATGGGACATGCTGGAGCAATTATATCAGGAGGAAAAGGAGGAGCAGAGTCTAAAATTAAAGCTTTAGAAGATGCTGGAGTTGTAGTGACTAGATCACCTGCACAGATAGGTAAAACTATGAAAAAGCTGATGCAAGAACGAGGATTAGTAGATTAATCATTTTTAAAGTGAAATATTACTTAAAATTATTCCTGCTCCAGCAATTTATCCTCAAGTTTTCTAACTTCTTCCAACGTCTCTCTTAGCACTGCATGCGGATCCTCCAATTTTAATTCAGGCAGCGGAGCCGCTGTATTTGGATCCGTAAAATACTTCGGTCTACACTGTTTTACCACATCATCATCTTCCACCTCTGTAAACACCCCACATTTCGGTGCATCTTCCACCCATTCCCCCACATAAATTTTGCTTGTGCTTCCAAAATAAAAACTCCCCTGCCCATGCTTCATATCTTTCATCCAATACCCTTCATATGAATCTCCATTTGCCTTTGTAAAAATCCCATACCCATCTTTCAAGTCATCTACCCACTGCCCTTCGTAAATATCTCCATTAGCATAAATCATTCTTCCTTGTCCATGCTTTTTTCCATTCAGTCAAAACCCATCATATCTATCTTCATTTTCATAAAAATAGCTCCCTTGTCCTGACATCCTATCATCATTTCATTCCCCAGTATAAATTCTTTTATACTTATCCCCTTTTTTTGAAATCAGTTTCCACAACGTCCCGTTTCCATTTCTCTGATTGGCTTTCCAGCTTCCTTCATATTTATCTCCATTTGCATAATACATGATTCCATATCCTTCTTTTGCGTTATTGTTCCATTCTCCTTCATATTTAGAAGAATGGTACCACTTTTCGCCTCTGATTTTTCCATCTTCTTCAGCTTGTCTTTTTTTTACCCAATAAACTCCTTTGTGATTTCCGTTTTTTTGGGCTTTTTTGTTATTGATTTTTCATAGCTGTTCTGGAGGTCTGGACTCTACAGAAGCACTTTCATTTTCTTCACTCATAATAAATAACGATTGCCATATTTAGAAAAGAGCTTAAATTATTAGCAAGAAGTGAACTTGGGGTTGATAAAAACCGTTTGGTTGTGAAGGGCATTGGAGTATTCTGAAATGACAGTTCTTCTTAAATTGAATTTTTTGTCTGGCTCTTCACCGGAAAATTGTTCTTTGCAGTGCTCAGCGTGTGTGGTGGAGGTTAACACATCAATTTTCCAGTCTTCGTTTTGGTAAGTATTTGGTCTGAAGATGGTGTTGCTTACTCGACTCATTTTTTCGATATTCATCATTTCTTCTTTGGTTAAGTTTTCAGGGTTGGAGTCTTCGTAGAAAACTCCCACTGTGCGCTTGTCTGGATTGTGCCAGGAATCTGATCTATTGAACATTGTGGAAGTCTGCTTTAAGATTTCTTGTTTTCTTAATTCTTTTTCAGCTGGTAATGGTTTCTTTGAAGGGGAGTCTGAATCATCAGCTCCATAAAATTTAGATAAACTTGTTTGGAAAGCTTGCTCTTGTGCAAAAGAAGAGTCTTTTTCTGCTCTCCACTTATGGTAATACTCCTTGTCCATTTTATTATAACTGATCTTGAAATAATTGAATTTCTTCTTAGTTAGAGACTTGCTTGCGGGTTATATGTAGGAAATAAAAAGAGTAAGAAAGTTGTGAATAATTTACATCATATAGTTATGCATTAAATAAAAATTTTTGAAATTTTGGTATGGTGAGTTTATAAAAATTTTGAATTTAAGATTAAATATTGACAGAATTAAGGTGCAGGATTTCCTATATGATTAATCTGAAATATTTACTGACAGCTTATGCAGCAATTCTCTCATAATTTCATCTTGTGCCAAAAGTCTCTATAATGACTTTTGAGCATGGATTTAGTCTCTTTTATCACTGTAACAAAGATATTCCTTCAAATTATACAATAATTCTCTCTTTTTATCAGCAAAAAGCCATTAATTTCTCGATAAATTAACAGCACTGACTTTCACCTTAATAAAAAAAATGGACTTTAATCTAAATCAAGCTGAATGCTCCTCTCAATCTGGAATTTTACCACTTGCACCGCTTTTACTTGAACAATCCTCAAATG
>CATKHM010001102.1:0-11260 GCA_949751825.1 Blepharisma undulans | reverse complement strand
TCTTTATCCCTCTTTTCAATCCAGAATGGTTTTGTGTGTTTATTTGCTCCTTTTGCTTTCTCTTCTTTTTCTTTTTTGGCTTTTTCTTCCTTTTTTTCCTTTTTACGCTGATATATATCTTTTTCTGACTCCTCTTCTCTTTTCATTCTTTTTCTATTATTTCTGACCGAGTATTTCCCAGGCAGTCTTGGTTCTGTGATTTCTTTTAATTCTTCACCTTTTGCAGTCAGCAAATTTCTTGTAATAGTTTCTTCATCAGGAACTCCACTCTATATAAAAATTACCAGCAATTGTGTTTGATCCGCTCCTGTTGTCCAAGGAATTCACCTTAATTCTGGGGCATATTTCAGTCCTACACAATTTGTTAATTTTGACCTTAAATAAGGGGAAGCGTGGATTAATTTTCTTCGGACATTTTCAATGGCTTCTTTTCGCTTTGGGTCATCTACTTTGATGGATATTGAAAGGAAAAACACGTCAAAAAATATTGTGCAGACTGACATGCTTGGGTTTAATTCAACTTTTATGACGTCTATAAAGCCATTTTGAAAGATTTCCCCTGAAAAAACTCTTTTGTCAGTGCTCAAAATCTTTTCAAGCCATCTTTTGACATTTTTTTTTGCAGTTTCTAAATAAATATCCTTTTCTTTGGGTGCATTTTCGTCATATGTATCAATTCTGAATTTTTTATAAAGATCGCGAATTTGGCGTTTCAGCTGGATTTTATCACTAGATAGCTCTTACAGTTGTTGTAAATGTTTTACCAACATTTTTTTGTCATTTAATGATTTTTGAGCAAAATGTTTTTTAAGTCCTTCATCGAGATCTTCCAACATTTCATCCCAATATGTTGGATTTTCTTTTTCGTCCAGTGGAAATGGGTCTTCGAATTGTTCATGCTTTCCTAGCTCTCTTCTATCATCAACTCTGTCAGTGGCTTTATCAATATCCTCATTTACTGTTTTTTTGAAATTATCCATGATTTTGTTTTCAAGAATATTTTGTTCAAGCAGCTCTTCTGCCTTTTCTTTAATTTCAGCTGGAATGTTTTTTCCAAATTTTTCTATTTCTTCATAATCTATTGGGTCTTCTTGATATTCTTCATAGGATGGTTTTGTAAGATTATGCATTTTCTTTTCCTCACTGATATCTGTTTGAAAAACTTGACTAAAAAGTTCATCTTCTTCTCCTGCTGCTATTTTTTTGTCAATAATTTTTTCTACAAGCCTATCTGCACCTTTAGCTTTCATTCTATTGTAAATTTCGGTGACTTCAGGGTCGATTTCTTTTTTCTTTAGCCCTAATTTTTTAAAGTCCTCTGGAAAATCAGACTCTTTTTTATGTGGAGCTTTAGGAGCTTGTGTTGGTATTGCCTTAAAAGTTTTTCTCGCGAAATTACGAAAAATTAAGGCAAACATGTTAATTTTCTTAATTTTTATAAAATGGACTGAAAGCTTGAGATGTAAAAAATGATTATTTTTTATATATTTATATACGATAATATTATTTATTATATCTTAATAAGACAGGTTAATCTAAATAAGTAGTTAATTATTATTGAGGCGGAGGATTTGCTTCTTGAACTAAAGAGCCTAGCTCATTATCTACCACTAATATTGAAAATCTTTGAATAGTAGATAGAGAATCACTATTTAATGATACATAATCAAAATTTCCTCTAATATCTGTGTACCCATCTTTATAAAATTCTACACTCCCGTTTTTTCTTTTAGCAAATGCTTTAACATAAGCTGTAGATTTTGGCATCAAATTTCCGTCCATAACTTTGATAATTCCATATCTCTCTATTATATTTATTTTTAGGCTTGCAGCAAAGTATGATTTTGATGAAGAATAAGTTCCATTATCAATTTCTATCATAATATTTTCGTTGGAAAATTCATCAGGGATTTTATAATGATATTCTCCTTCTTCAGGTAAATTAATTGAAATTTCGAAATTTGGCTTAACAAAGGTAAAATCTTGAGTATTTCCGATTAAAAATGGGTTTTTTGAAAATAAAATTTCAAGATCGATTTTATAAATTCTTATTTTACAGCTTTGAACAAATTGATAGTGAAGCTTTATTATGCCTTTTTCTATAGAAAACATCAGCGATGGCTCTCTATCTATTGGCTTCGCTACACTTAGACTATCTTGCGCATTTATTTCTTGCAGGAAATCAATGACACCTATAAATAAATTTTTCCATGCATTAATTGGGTAATTTTTATATAAAGAAGCAATGGAATTTGCCTTATTGATATCAAGATAGCATGATAGATAATCATATTGAATTTGAAGATATGATTGGGCTGGGGCGTCTATCGATTGCTTTAACGGGATTGTCTGATAAATCTCTATTGCCTCTTCATGACGATCTTGGTATATCAAATATTGAACAAAAGTTAGTTTATCCTGGACATCTATTTCAGGTTTTTCTGATAAAAGTTGCAAAAATTGTTTATATATTTCTTTGAAGCGGATATTTGTTATTTTCGATTGATTTCCAAGTTTATGGACTCGTGCGTTAACTAGTGGGTCAAACTCAATGTGTCTATATTTGCTTGCTCCTGTAGAAATAGTTGATGACTCAAAGAAATTGCCAAGTTGACTTAATATCTCAGCATCAAGAGAAATAAACTCTCTGAACAATTCCAAATCATGATGAAAAATACTAAAACTCCAAATTTCTCTATTATACATATTTTTTCTTTTCAATATTTCTATTGCTTTTCTCCAGAAATCCCAATCTCTCATCATTCAACAGATTTTCGTGGCATTGAATCCTTTTTCTTCACTATATAAATTTTCTGTATTTAAAAATTCTAAAATTAAATCTTTTCTTCCACTCAGCACTAAATCATCGAAATTTTCAAATTTTTCTGTTCTTATTATATCATTAACAACTAACAGTTGAGGCTCGGTTTTTGCAATTACTTTGCCAGAACAAGAAATATTGGCTGAAAAATGGGTGAAACTCCCAGATTTCGGAAAATAAAAAAAATATTCAAAAGTTTGCGTATGGAAATTTTCTAATGACAAAATCGGATTTTGAATATACTTCGTGTTTCCAACTGGTATACTTCCTTGAGGAATTTCAGCTAATAAATTGATATTTATTTTTGATCCTGATGTATTTGTTAACACTACTTGGCAGCCATACACTTTTTGCTTGATAAATTGATTCACATTTTTTTCTTTATTTTGATTATCAAAATAGCGTTGGGCAACTAAAATTTTATTATTTATTTCTGGCTCAGTTTCATATAATTCTTTATAAAATATAAGGAAATTGCTATTAGCGGTATAAGTAATTGAATTCTTTTCATGTAAATAATTAATGCTTTTTGGAGTAAAAGGTAGATCTATGAAAGCCAAAGCACAAATCAATTCAGTAAGGCTTGATGATGCTTCCAAAAAATCTTCAGATAGTACAAGTGAGCTTTTATTTGCAATAATATTTGCCAAGCCTGACCAAAAATGATTATTAGGCACCAAATTTTTATTTTCATCATTATTTTTAATTCCATAATAAAATGTTTCACAAAATTCTTTGGTGGTATCAAGTTTTTGATAATAATTTGGAATTTTTTTATCATTTCTAGCATTTATTAATTTTTTTTTCCCAAATAACTGCATATCTCTCCTTTGAGTTTTTGGTTTGCTTTTAATATCTTCATCAAAATCATCTTCGCTACTTTCATCTGAGCTCCCATCGCATTTTATTGCACTTTTTCTGTAATTAAAAGCTTGGGCTAATATTTCCCGCCTTGCGTGTATGTCCAAAGCTATTTCCAATTCTTTTGTAGCTGATCGAGGACTTTCTCATGATTTTATTGGTTCAAACTCAGGAGATTCTTTACATAAATTATATCGCAAAACCAGCTCTTTTTGTTTATTTCTTATTTGAGGATCAACAGGGATTGAGTCTGCTTCATCTTTTAATAATTTTGCTAAATTATTTGCAAATTCGGGGTCATTTTCAGAATATCTGTCAATAAGCAAAACTTTTTCCAGTGTATTTAATTTTGTGAGATTTCCTAAACTGAGGTAATGGTCTAAAGGCTCTGATAATAAATATAAATCTACTATATCTTTTTCCATTTTGCACTTAAGGTGAGGCTCAATAACATTTTTGAAAAAATTTGGATCTTTTTTATATAAAAATATATTAAGTTCATGAGAAATAAAGTTATCATAAATTTCAAGCTTTTTTTCATATGATAAATTTTCCCATTTTCCCAAGAAATCTCACTTTTCATAATCAATTGAACTTTTATTTAGTTTTATAAGTTCTTTTTGGATTCTATATAGTTTCTCTATGGAATCTATAATCTCACAGCTTGTGCTAGTAATTTCATCAATTTTAAATGACTCTCCTGCAAAAACTGCTTTACTTTGTATTTTTTCTGAAAAACACTTAGAGCTATCAAGAGATTCTTGCAATCTTATATCTCTTAGTTCAGTAATAGCATTAGGAATATTGCAAATTTCAAATGAAAATCCTTCACCATTGGTAGCAATAATAAGAATTTGGTTATAACTAAAATTATCAATAGGAATTTCTGATATGCCTTCTTTAATATTAATATCAAATATCCAAGCAGCAGGATTCTCTATAAAATCAAGATTTTGGCCATAGTTTTCATAGTGTCCCCCTGAGGACGCACATGATTTTACATTTCGATTCAAATTGTGCCCTAAATTGTTTATATTATCACTCATCTTCTGAAAACCTTTTTCTGCTCTTTGAGTTTCTGTAAGTGTATCTCCCATAAAATTTCTTTTTAACAATAATTGTGGCTTTTTTAATGTATTTCCTATAAATCTTTGTTGATATTTTCTCTCAAGAACATATTGGTATTCTTCATCCAATTTTCTGCTTTTCATATAGCATGATTTTTCTTGAGAAAATTCCTGATTATGCCTAGTTGGCAATTCATATAGAGAATCAAATTGAACTAATTCTCTAATTAAGCTGTCTGATAAATAATTAAAACAAAGAGCATAAATTGAAGCATTTTCATAGTCTCCACCAAATTTTATTTTCAGTTTATTTTCTTCAATAGAAGTTGAGTTAATTGTTAGAGTTTTATATTGGTTATAAGTGGGAATAACTAAATTTTCTGATAAAATAAATTGATTATCGCCCCAATGTATTCCCTCGCTTATATGAATTCCAATTGTATCAGCATTTATTGTCAATTCATAACTTCCTTTTGTCATATTTTTAAGCCAAATAACAGAATTTTGATAATCAAATTGTAAATTTTGGTTAAAATTATCAATTCTTATTGAGTCTTGAATGGAAAATAAAGTTATTTCTTTGGCATTAACTATATTGAAATCAACTGGAATTCCAAATTCATCACCTTCACATAAGTTTATTATTGTTGGGTATTGAATCATTTTTCTGAAAAAAATAAGATTTCAGCCAAATCTTTGCTCGTTTTCTGGAAATTTCACTTTAATAGATAAAGTCATTATGTCAGATAATTTCCCTAGATAAATTATCCCCATTTCATCAGTTTTAAGTATTTCTGATTTAGTAGTAAACCAATCTTTATGCTCTAAAATTACTTCGACTTGTATATCTGAACAAGCTTCTCCATTATTTCCTTTTATTTCTATTTGATATCCATTATTTCCAAGATTCAAATAAGCTCCATATATAGTACTTTTATCCAAGTATGTATTCACATCAATTGAAAATTCTGCATCAAGAGGGATTTTTTTGTTTTTTGAAATATTTTCTACTTCTCCAGAAAAGGTTATTGCTACATTTTTTAATCGTGCAGGAACTTGAATTTCTAAGCTTATGATTGAATTTTCATCTGACAGAGAAAGGTCTGAATATGTTTTTGATGAAGAAATTTCTTCAGAGTCAATAGTGGTGATAACGGCTTTGCAGTTAGTCAGCAAAGATTCTAATGTTTTTACTCCGTTTACATAAAGACTTGGTTTAATTGAAAATTTTGCTTTATTTCCTGCAAGTAGCTGTTCTTCATGAATAAAAAACGCTGCTTTTAACTCATAATGCTCAATATAATGAGAAAATCCTTCAACAAGATCTGATATGATTCCATCAGTTAAGATAATATTTTTTATATTTTCTTCATTTGCAAATGGTAAAAGTGTGCATCCATCTTCATTTTCACATGAATAGAATCTGCCATCTAAATAAATCCCTGCTCCACTTTCTTTGCATATTTTATTTTCCTCATCTAAAACCATCATTACTTGCCCAGCAGCAGTTATTTTTGAAACATATTTTAATGACCCTTTTCTTATAATAGCTCTGCAATGTCTTCCATTCCCTATCATTTCAATAACAAATAGCCCAGTTTTATTTGCTAATTCTGGAAACTCTAATATTCTTTTAGTCTTTATTAATGAAGATTCTGAGTATTCATAATGTTTTTCATATTTTGCAATAAGGCCTTCAAGGCAAATATCAATTGGAATTTTGGAATTGTGTTTGAGATAGTAAGATTTTGAATTTATTTCAAGAATTTTTATAAGAAGCTTGGGGATATTTTTAGTTTTTATAGAGAATTTCACAATTTCATTTCTGTGAAAAGAAGTTGGGTTATCTTTGCATGGCTCAAGTATGATTTCAGAAGCAAGCGAGTCTAAAATATTTGGAGTAATAATATCTTCAAATTCTGAAGGAGAAACTCCATTCTGAATTTTTACTATTGCAAATGTTCTTCTAAGAAACTTTTCTTCAAAATAATAGCTATATTTATTAATATTTTCTTTTTGCTTTAACACTTCTTCTAGATATTCATTGACTAATTCTTTATCATTTTTTCAATCACCATATCCACACTCTTCATATTTCTTCAGTTTCTTATCTGTATTTTCATAATTCAAGCTATAAATCTCTCCTTTCTTATGAATTTCTAAATATTTTTTGAATAAATTTTCATCATAAATCCCAAATTTTAATCCTAAATTAAGCAGTGATAAAAGTGTAACCGCTTTTAATGAATTTAATTTTTCAGGAAAATCTTTAATTTCATCCCAAACTCTATTATAAATTTCATAATTTTCCAGATCATCATTCTTCAGCTTACAAAAATATTTTTTATACAAAAATGCTTTCACAAATCCAGAGTTATTGAGAATATTTTTATTTATTTTCAATAACTTTTCCATTTGCTGAAGACTCATATATTGAAAGCATTCTTTATAATGAAAACTGTCTTCTTGTATTAATTCATCAATTTTTTCTGGAACACCTTGCAGGGCATATAAATTATCTCAGTTTATTAATAATTCTTTGAATAATTCTTTATCCATTTTGGCAGCATCCAATTTCACTCTTCCTTGAGGAGTTAAGTCATTGATCATTTTCTTTGATAAATTTGCACTATCAATATTTTCTGGGAATAAATTTTCACTTAAATATGCACTAAATTCGACTTTTTCTTTAATATCAGATGATGTAGGAACTGGGTAATCAAAATGATATTTCATGTATTTTTCGTTGATTTCATCAATTTTTTCATTGATTTTTTCTTTACTTTCTAGAAAATCGAGATCTTTTATATCTTTTCTTATGCATATAGTCGAATACAGGCTTTTATCTGATTTTTCAAGCTCTTTTAATGTTTCATCAAATTCTGAACTATTAAATTGCCTTTCTCTGAGCAAAAGATTTGCTTTCAAAAACTGACCAAATGAAGAAGCTGGCGGAAAAGAATCGATAGCTGTTTGCTTGTCAGTTGAAAGAATATAACTTTCCAATGCTAAAATATTTTCTTCTTCTGCCATTTTATCTCAAGGACTATTTAAACTTAATTTAGGCAGATTTTAAATTTCAACCACAGATAGAGATAAAAAATATAAAATCGATACAATTATTTCAAGCTTATCTCACAGAGATAATACTATATCTCTATTATTTTTTTATATTCTCTAATATATTATACCTCAATGAGAATGAGTATTTTATGTTTCATAATAAGCTTAAGTTATTTATTTGTTAATATTTATTGAATTTGAAATCTGAATTATGGTTGACTTTTTGTCCTTTCTTTATTCCCCTGTGTAATGCTCTTATAGATATTTTTTCATACAGCTTTGCATCCCAAATATCTTATTGAAGCAAATCTTGATCTCATGTCATAATTATCAAACTCAGCCAAACAATTCTGCAGGCATAACTTTTAACTACCCTTGGATTTCTGAATTTGCAGATCTCATGCCCTAAAAGTGACTCCTTTAAAAATATTTCAAGCTGTCTTGTCTATCGCTTCCATTATGATAAAGGGATTTTTTTCTTCTTCTTTTCTCCTAGATACCTCATTTATTACTTGTTGTGAGATCAGTTCATCAGCAGTCTTGTTAATTCCTCCTATCAGAAAGCAAAATTACAGGTTAGTTGAGTTTAGTTTTTCTCAAAATTTATTTAGCCAGAAATTTTAAAAAAAGTTTTGAATTACTTTTAATCCATTTTATCTCAATAACTTATGTTGGTTGAATAAATCATTTCATCAAATCCCAGGCTGCTGAAATTTGAAAATTACTGATTCTTATATATTAATATTTTCAAACTTATTCTTTTAGCATTTTACGAGCCTTCACAGGCAGGTCTTTGATAAGCAGAGGCTTAACCTGGGGACTGCTTGTGCTCATTATAACCAAGCAAAAGGACTCTTTCGCATAGTGTGAACTGACCTCGTTTATCACAATATTCGTCAAATTTACGATGCCGCTGTCTTGCATTTCTGCTTCCACCGTTCCTCTGATAATTCGCTTGCCAGAGATATTTAGTGTCAGGTGCCGGGGCTGTTGGTCCATTGTGAACAGAAATACCTTATATCTTGAATGGGTGGACAAAAAACAAATTTCGTCCTTTCTATTTCGAAGAGAAACAGAAATAGCAAAACCTCTCTCTTTATAAATGTTTTCTGGTAATTGAGATTCTAGAACCAAATGGTAATCCAAATCTCTCACCATCATCGAAAATGCTTGGCTTGGGTCGCAAGATTCAGGGATGACCAAGTCTGAGTGCCTCGGGTTAGACAAGTAGGCATTTAGGGTTTTAGCCTCGTTCAGTACCTTGTCAAAGAGCATTTCCAGCTGGAGATTATTGGTATATAACGAAGTGAGAACGGTGTTTTGATATTCCAGAATCTCTGATATACCTGGGACCATCTCACCAGTTGGAAATTGGAAGCGACTTGCAGCAAAAACTGCGTAAAATTGCTTGCACTCGGGATGATCGCAAAGCTCGGGCTTTTGTGAAAAAATACACATGACTTCAATATTAAATACTAACTAGTTTTAATATGGAACCATTAATTTAATTACCATAGAATTTAAAGTCGACTTTTGTTAACACAGCATTTAATAATTTTTTTATTGCCTTACTGGGAAATATTTTTTATATCATATACAAAATAGAATAAAAATTAATAATTATGTTCTCACATTTATTGACGTCATATTCCTTTATTTTATTGTAAAATTTAATAATCATCCCCGAAATATAGAGTATGCCTAAAGTCATTTATTGCTAATATGGCAAACTACCAGCCTTTAGAGCTTATTAAATTTCCTAAAAAGCCTACCTCAGAAACTGCAGAACAAAAGTATTGGAAGTCGTTTCGCAATGTTCTACTTCGCCAAGATCATGCTGCCATTGTAAATGTGGCAAGCTCAGCAGATTTTTATACATGCACATCATCTAATTCGGTAAGATTTTTCAATTATCAAAATTCTCACGAATTTTCGATATCAAGGTTCCGCACTTTGGCATTGGGTGGGTCCTTTCGAAATGATGGTCAGCTTTTCACTGCAGGGGACATTGAAGGTAAAGTCTCAATTTTTCAGGTAAATACAAAAACCCTATTGAGAAATTACAAGCATCCAAAACCTGCTTATTCGATGTCTTTTTGGGGCGACGGAAACTTTATCACAGGCTGTGACGATGGAAATATAAGATTATGGGATTTATCCCAAAACAAAGCACTAGAAACCTGGCAAGGCCACAATGATTATGTCCGAGCAATAGGAACTTTAGGAGAACTCGCTATCAGTGGTGGCATGGACGGCATAATCAAGCTCTGGGACAAACGCATCGGAATGGTCAAACAATTCAACCACAATTCCCCAGTCTCTGCTGTTCTCGGCATAAATGACTTTTTAATCACCGCAGGTCATACAAATTACAAAGTCTGGGACTTATCCCAAAATAAATTACTACACACATATAGCACACACAGCAAAAACATCACCTCAATCTCCACAGACTCATTTTCCACAAGACTTATTACATCCAGTTTAGACGGGTCTGTGAAAATTCACAATTTAAAAGATTTTACAGTCGGCCACACAATAAAATACCCCAGTCCAGTCTTATCAGCCAAAGTTACCTATGAAAATTCACATTTAGTGGTCGGAATGGCTGATGGAAAACTTTCGGTAAGGCAGCATAAAAACGCAAAACCAAAGCGAAAAAAGAAAATTGAAGAGACTGACCAAATTTATTTGGAAAAATGGGAAGAATATAGAAAAACAGCCCCAAAAGAGACAGTGAAAGATTATAAATATTTTAATAGAGGGATATATAGTAAGCCGGATGGCAATGAAATACAAATTGAAGGACAGATAAAGAAAAAACTGAAGGAATATGATGTGCTGTTAAAGAAATTTAGGTATTCTGAAGTGATAGATTTGGCTTTTGAATTAGACAGGCCTGAGTTGATTATTACGATTGTACAAGAGCTTGAACAAAGAGATGGACTTATTGCTGCATTAAAGCATAGAGAGCCACAGGACATAGCAAAAATTATTTCTTGGGTAGCTGAAAAAGTGAATAATCCGAAGTATTCACATGTGGTGATTCCGCTGGCGAATATTGTAGTTGATATGTATTCTGCTGTATCTTTGATTAACCCAGAAGTAAAAAAAGCACTTGAGGGGCTGAGAGAAGCAGCGACAGAGGAATATAGGTTAAAGACTGAGAGTTTGGAAGTGATTGGAATGATTGATTATTTAATAAGTGAATAATCTCTTATATAAAATTCAGGATTTTAGATATTATTGATTTAAAAAATATGTCCTAAATTTTATTTTGCTAGAAATATTCTCATAAAAATAATAAAAATATATAATATCCAGCATTTTAAGAAATAATAGATTAAGGGTAAATGACTTTATGCTTGTTATCATGATACCTGTTCAATAAAACTGTTTTTCCATCAACTTTGCTGTTGAGAACGTTCAGGGTATCACTCTTTCCAAG
>CATKHM010001101.1:0-11276 GCA_949751825.1 Blepharisma undulans | reverse complement strand
ATTGTAAAGAGCATTAGAAGTATTCCATTTATCAAAAAATATGCTGACTTTCTCTGAAATTTATTCAACACCATAGAGATTTGAATTCTATTAAGGATTAAGAGATAAGTATAATGAATATATAGGGTTTTTGTTTTGTGCCATCTGTTTCAAACCAAAAGAAATTTTTGAAATAAAGGCTCTTTCCCTGAATAAACTCAATATTAATGTCTGGAAAATTTTCATAGTTTTCTTTGTTGTTCATTTTGATAGATATCTCTCTTATCTTAAAAAGATTTTCTCTTAATCAAAATAAAGATGATCGGTAATAAATTTTAATTAATTTGGAGTGATTATTTTCTAATTTTATAGCCAGGATAATTAATTTATTGGATTTTGGGCAAATTTGAGTTTGAAATCTCAATATTTTAAATAAGCACTTATTAGCCAAAAAATTATATAAGAAAAAGTAGCAAATTAATCAATTAAATCCTTAATTGGGATTGTAGCATAATTGATTTGCCATATATGAACTATACAATGAAAGTTGCCAAGCCATTATCAAATTATTGAAATAAAGTTATGAATAAAATTATAGGAATAAACATCTGATGATGAAATTATATTTAACAATAAACTTGTGGGAAATAATTAAAATTGCATCATTTAAAATTAAAATAAACACTTATTTAGGGATGCTTTTTGCTGGTTGTAGATTGAGGAGCCCATGAACTATCAAATATTACCATGTTGATACTGCTACTATCTTCTGGATATGCAGAAAGTGATTCTGTGCTTGGGACATAGCCAAATTGAAACTTTTTTGGATCAGGAGCCTTTTTGGATATTTGATTAAGTCTACTTTTTGAAGGCTCCTTTTTGACGACTTCAGCGTTTTCATGAACTATTGCTCCTTTATTCTCTATTAAATTTTGACCTTTCATCGAATCTCCCTTGGTTTCCAATTTTATTATAATACTTCCTATTCTTTCATCTTCCAAATTCACCTTATTCGTTAAATTCTGAGAGCTCGAGCTATTATTTGAAATCTCTTTGCTGAATATCAATTTTTCGCTCTCTTGATGACTTAAAATCTCATTTTCTTTATTTTCTTCTTCCAAAGTTCCCAGCTGCCTTTTCGAATTTCAAGTGCTCGTCTTTGATAAAATAATTTTCTCAACACTTTCAATTTTATGCTTATTTTCAAAGGGATCCATCAAAACTGCTCCATCAAAATTCCTCTTGACCTTGATAAAGCTTCCATTATTCTTATTAACAAAAGTGGCGAATCTCAAGTCAAGCAGATCAACTTTTTTCAGCTCATAATCATTAAAATCGATTATTGGCTGTGGATCTATTGGACTTCTATTTTCATCAACTATCTGTCCTCCTATAAAAGACTTTTTAATGATGATCATTTCATTTGTAGGCTTATGCTTTACATCAATTGCTTCTTCATCGAATTCATTGACAATTGCATAATCCAAGTCTAAATCATTTTCAAATATTTCAAGTGGGTCGATTATTTGGATACTTATATCGTTTTCTGATTGAAATGATAAATCTTTGAGATTAATTTTGTTAGGTAATTTGTTTTCAAGAGGATTTGTAGCAATAATCTTAATACCTCTATCGTCATTTTCACTGATTTTTTCAATGTTTGAATTATGCTCTTCCAGCATTTCGATGTCTACTGACATAGACATAGATGTTCTATTTATAGCTGGTAGCGCATTGATATCAAAAACCAAATCATTTGATCTAGATGACAATAAACCTCGTTTGGTTGGAGTTGTATCTTTTAAATTATCGAAATAATCTTGGATTGTAGCTGTTCGGTCAGTGGCGTCAAGGTCTAGATTTTTATCAATTGTATTATCTCCTATCGTAGTAGGCAAATTGACTGTTCTGGATTTCAGCTTCTCATCATCTTCACTATTTGCTCTTTTTTTCATATAAAAAATATCGAAGATTGACAAAATTAGCACGAAAACGGTGATAATTAAGCTATCCATAGCCACAATGAATGTCAAGCATCCTGTGGAAAATAGAGTCAGTAAATAAATTTCAATTCCAATAATCGGTAAAGTCACTATTACAATATGCAGGTATGTCAAAAATATCATTGGATTAATAAATCTGCTGATTCTTTCAAATTTCGCATTGCAACCAGCAATTTTGCAGAAATTGGATATCAAAATTCTCATAAATTTGAACGACAAAATAACTGAGAAAAAGCATGCCAAAATAGTAGCCCATGGATGTTTTTTGGTTCAATTAATATGCATTATATCTCTTTTCCTGATGGACTGCATGTAGGTGACAAAGAAAAAAATATTCATGGCATAATGGATAATAATGATGGAAATCAAAAATCCAAAAACAACGCCAACATCTCGGTCATCGATAATAAGCAAAACTCTGCCTTTGGTAGATTCTTCATTGTTGACGACTCCTAACAGAGAAAGCCAGGAAGTTGACTCAAGAAGACCAAGAACGCCAAGAGTAGTAGGCAAAAATGCAGAGGCTGCAAATATACTCGAAGCTCCTGTAGAAGCTGTCAGAAGTCCGCCTACTGTAGAGATTGAAAAAGGGTCTCCGCTCACATACAAACTTGTTGTATAATTAGTTGGCTCATTGTTATAGTCATCAATGTCAGTTCCGTTTGGCCCCAAGCATTTTTTATTGTCATAATCGCAAGCTGTAACATTACAAACTGTATCACAAACATTATTATCAAGTAGCTCCTTTGTGCACAAATCAGCGCATTCATTCGTGCTTTCTTTTACACATACATTGTCAACTGAAACATAACTGGCTGGGCAGGTTAGCATACAAACATAATTAAAAAGACTATAATCTCCAGTGCACGACGTGCAGTTTATCCTTGTATTTTCGCAGGTAGCGCAAGAGCTATCGCATTCATAGCAAATCCCAGAAATCCCTACATATTTATCTGGACAGGCAGAGATGCATCCATCCTCATATTTATAATATGAAGCAGAACATGATGTGCAGTTTGTGGACGATAAAGTGCATTGATTGCAGGAAACGTCACAATCAGTGCAAATTCCATTATTTTCAAATGTATTGATAGGGCAAGTTGATAGGCATTGATTTTTATAGAGAAATGAGTCTTGAGGACATGAAGTGCATTTGTCATAAGAAACAGAACAGGTTAAGCAGGAGTCAAGACATTTTATACACTCATTACCTACTTGAATAGAAATTCCAGATGGGCAAGTACTCACACACCTCCCTACATAACTAAACAGCCCTTCTTGACAACTTGTACAGTAATTAGAGCTTCCAGAGCATTTCAAACACTCATCTGAGCATTGCAGACATGAAACTCCAGATACAAAATAATGATCTGGGCATATAGCTACACAAGAGTTCTGATACAAATACTTCCCTGAATCGCAAGACGTGCAGTGCCCAATAGTCCCACTGCATGTTTTACAATTAGTAGAGCATGCTGAGCAAGATGACCCAGAAGGCACTGAAATGTCCACAGGGCAAGAACTATAGCAAACGCCTTGGAATAAAATTTTATTGCTAGCACAGCTTGTGCAAGTATCAGCAGTCCCAGAACAAGTGGCACAATTTGTATTGCAGCTTATACATTCGTTGCCAACTGTAACTGTTATATCGGCAGGGCAGGCAGAAATACATTGCTGTTGATATAAAACGAGAGGAGAAATGCAAGATTTACAGGTTGTTGGGGTGATATCACAGGTTTTGCAAGACTGATCACAGTACTGACACTTAAAATCGTTTGTGGCATATGAATTTGAGGGACAAATTTTAATACATGTAGAACCATCTAAATAAGGGTAATTGGAATTATTCACACACGAAGTGCATTGTGTAGTTTTATATTGGCAAGTTTTACAATTATTGTCACAGTTTACACAATTTTTGTTGCCCAAATCAATCTGTCCATCTGGGCACGCACTATTACATTTCCCATTCCAAAAATATGGGGTAGAAGATGTTGAAATGCATGAAAGACAGGTAGTTGGAGTTGTTTGGCAAGTAGCACATGGACTAGTGCAAGTAATTGTAGCTGTCAATGAAGTGTTGCTATCAATTAAAAAGCCATCAGAAGATTTGGTTGTCAACGTGAACTTATCAGTAGTCAAAGCACTTGCTGAGTTTATCAGAGAATTTACAGTTAAGACAAACTGTCCTGGAGAAGTGTCAGCTGTAAACATACTCACAGTCACAGTCCCTGATGAATAATTACATGAGACTGAGCTTCCACTGCTCAAACTGCATGTTGGAGATGCTACACTTGAAATCTGAGAAGGCAAGACAATTGCCAGATATCCTCCAGCTTTTACTGTATTTGAAGTTGTGAATGCAAATGTGTATGAAGTTTGCTGGTTTATGCCACTGTTTGCTAATGATAAACTGAGCTGAGACATAGTTCCTGTGGTCGTCATCTGAACAGTTAGGCCGCTTGACAACGAATCTATAAAATATGTGTTTTGCCGTGTAGATATTTGGAATGATGATGTTGTTTTTGTTGATAGCGGATTTGTGATGGATTTTAATACAAAAGAAAATTCAGCGGTAACTTGACTGGTGGAAAATGTAAGATTTATTTTTACTGCAGTTCCAAGAGAGCTGCAAGTAACACTTGAAGTGACATCTCCAGCTGCTGCGCATGAGACTTGGGTGATTGTAATGTCACTGGGTGGAGTTATGACCACAATTCCATTATTTGGCATTGGGTTATAAGGAGTTATCTTAAAGGTATAATCTGACACACCTCCTACAACTAGGGAGCTTGATGATACTGAAGCAGCGCTTAATTGGTGAGGTGTTGACATAGTTAAGGTAACTCCTGAGTCTAAATAATCAATATCAAGGCTATCTGAAGTCTGGGTTCTTATATTAAAGCTTGCTGTGGGCTTGGTTGAGACTGGATTTTGGATACTTCCTAATGAAAATTTCAATGTTCCAGGTGAAAAACTGTTTATTGCAAAGCCATTCGTAACAGTTATTGAAGATGATGTTAAAGTGCACTTTGCTGTAGATTCGAATCCAGAAATGAATGAACAAGTGCTTGTGGTGTCACTGATAGAAATATCACTAGGGAGATATATAAGTAGAATTCCACCAGAAGGGATTTTATTGGACGTGACTATTGTAAAAGTATATGCTGCTATATCTCCAGTCGTGGAAGAGGAAGGAGAAATCGTAACTGAGCTCAATGATCCAGCAGTGGCTGTGATAGAAATTTGGCTGATTTGGGATATTAAATATTGAAAGCCAGAATCGATATAAACTTGCAAAGTAAAAGTCCCAGTTGTACTTATAGTTGAAGGGTTGGTAATTTTGTTCAAAGAAAAAATAACATTTCCAGTTCCAAAATCAGATGAGAATCCATTTGTGATATAGATTTTGTTATTATCTGTTACATAGCATTGAGCTGAGTTACTGAGGCCCGCAGTAATACTTGTGCAAGACCCCGCTAACCTATTTTCTATAGAAATTCCACTAGGTGCAGTAATCAAAATTCCACATCCAGCCAAAATGGCTTCATTAGAATTAAAAGTAAACGTATAAGTAGTAACAGCATTAATTTGAGTATTTTGAGGCACAATAGAGCTTATTTTCGCAGTTCCAGCCACAGCTGTAATTGACAAACCAGTAGTGATATGGTCAATTGCATATCCGTCTGATGTTTGAATTACAATCTGTATTGAGGCAGTTGGCTTATTTGATGGAGGATTTTTGCACGATCTTACCTCAAAATTAATTTCTTTGTCTTCAGTTTGGTATTGAGTAATCGGTGAAGTAATAGTCAGGATTTGCCCATTTAAGGAAAAATTTGGATTGATGTTGTCAAATCCAAAAATCCCATAAATCGTTTGGACAAAGCCATTGATGCTGACTTCTGATGGAAATGTGATTATAATATTGCTTCCAACTGGAACTGGATTTGTCTTTTGAAAATCAAAAGCGTAATTGGATTGAGAGTTAACCTTGCTGTTTCCATCAGAAAAACTAACAGAAGCAGACCACAATGAGCCTGGAGTTGATGTAGTAACACTAATGGAAAGCCCAGTAGTATCTTCAATAAGTCCTCCAGACAGTCCAACAGACATATAAAACCCAGTAACAGGCTTGGTGTTAGGTGGATTCTTGACTGGATTAATGGAAAATTGTATGCTTCCAATTGTATCTTGAGATACTGTGATAGTCAATACGTTTGAACTGAATGAGCATTGAAGATTTGTCTCCATGTTTAAAATACCTGTACATGTAGCACTTGAGCTTATAAAGCTTTTGACTTGATCTGATGGAGGATTTAAATTCACATTTCAATTAGGAAATGTTAATGATATAAAGCCTCCTGATGTCAAGGTATAGTCAAGCGTAGTTGCAATAGTCCAGGTTGTTGAGTCTCCATTTGTAGTAGATTTTGGAGTTATTGTTACGCTTGATAATACTTTTGGTGTATATGTTATTGCTGAGCTCAGAGAATATACGCTATCTACAGTGTTTCCAGAGCTATCTTGAGTAATTAATTGAAAATTGGTCAAGGAAACTGCAAGTTGAGAGTTTGTGACACTTGAGATTGTAAAATAAATAAATCTCGATGAAGTAACTTGGCTGCTGAATCCATTAGATATAGTAATTGTGTTTGAAGATATCGAGCATGATGGAGAGCCATTAAACCCACTGAAAGAAGTGCAGGTAGAAGATGAAATACTAAGCTGAGATGGAAAGGTTAGCAAAATTTTACCCCCAGCTGGCATATTTGATCCTGGTTTAAAAGTAACAGTGTAATCGGCAGTTTTTCTCACCTCATAAGAGGTTGGAGAAACTGCAAAAGTTGTGATTGTTGAGCCGAATGAGTAATGAAATAGCAAGAGGAACAATATCATATTTAATTTATCGAATTTATGACGATTAAAGAAAACTCAAGCTGATTTAATATTCATAAAATTCAACGAGTGAGCCACTGAAAAATATTTAAATAAATGAAGAAATTTCAATTTTACAACTGATCAATTTCTCAGGATATGTATAACTATTTATATTAATTTCATATATATTACGGTCTTGTGGGAGAGGCTGCTTGATGTTTTATCCTGCCATCTGTCGTTTTAATATGTGAAGGCAAGATTTTGCTGCTTAAAGCATCAAATGTCATTTTTTGGCTCTTAATTAACGATCTGTGAGGAAGAGATTGTGGAGATAATGACCCAGGTGTTTGAATTCCTTTTGGTATTGATGAAGATCTATGTCTCCATGAATTTATATCCCTCTTGGAAAATTTTTCTTCAAGCTGTTTTTTTCTATCTAGACCGTCAGCTTCATGAAAAACTTTTCCTATTTTACTTCTGATATTGGAATGGCAAATAGTTTTCATGACATCATGCCGCTGTTTCAGAGACCAAAAATCAGCGATATTTACCCCGTTTCCTCTATACCCAAGTGGTTTTAGTTCAATATCTTGAAGTCAGGGAGGTAGAAGTTCTTGATTAAGGATCGTAATTATGGAAGGTTTCACAACTGAATATCTGGGAGAGCCAAACTTTGTTTTGTTTGGGCTTGGTAAATTAGCTCTGCTGAGATTTTCTTGCTTATCAAACAAGAAATTCTGATAATTGGCTTTTATTTGGGTTTCCATAGTTAAATATTGTTTAAAGATAAAAAAATAAGAATCTTATAAATTGCCTATAAGAGGAGTGCCATTATAATTATTTTAAGCATCAGAAGATAATATAAATCATAAAAAACATATTTTTTATAGCTCTAATCTTTATATTGAATCTTAAAATTTGGCCAGCTGGCACAAAATCAGAAAAAATAATAAAGTCCAAATTAATATAAAGTTTATTTTATGATATCAGATAATTATTTTAAATCAATTTTTTATATAATAACCTTAATATATGACCAAAATTAACTCATAGTAATCAAAGTTACTTAATATTTAAGTGCTTGAGCTTTGAATTGCAGTTGCAAAGCCGACTCTTTTATTTCCCATATCGAACTGAGTATAATAAGTGCTGATGAAAAGGTCGCCTAGAATTAAAGTATTAGCAAGCTCGCTTGGGAAGTCAGCTGCCTGCCACCCACTTGTGCATTCATAGATTCCATCTTGGAAGATTTTCCAGACGTAATTTTGAGGTGTAAGTACATAGTTGGTGGAGTCAATAGTTATTGTAACATTTGGTAGCGAATTAATGTTAGAGCAATCCGTCTTAATTTCTGGGATTTCCTTAGTAATTTGGTTCACAATTGGAGCATCTCCTACAAGTATGGAAGTTCCTGTATCAACTATAGCTTTCATATTTGTTCCAGTTATAGCTTTTCCATTGACTGAAACTCCTGAAAGTTTTATTTGCCAGTAGGTTTGTGATAGCAAATTGTGCCAAACCCAATCATTTTGAGATAGAGAAGGTTCATATCCGCCTAAGGTTAAAGTGCTGCCTGCTTTATTGTCGACATTTGTTAAATAAAAAGCAAAGCTATTATTTGTCCCTAAAGCACCAGTGGCGTAAAGATTTTGGAAAACAACTGAGCAGCCGTTGCAAGCTAGACTTTGCCAGGCCATTCCTAAGAGACCATCAAACTTGTCTGAACCCCATTCAGAACCAGGCATGTTAGTTAATTCTGCAAAGGTAACATTTGGAATTTTATATCCTCCCCAAGTGACTGTATCCTGTGAAAGATACCCTGAAACACCACCTTGGCCGTAGTCAAAAGTCACCTTTTTCCCATTAGCGACATAGCTGCTTGATTTTTGATGATTATAAGTATGGTGAAGTCTGCAGGTTGAAGAGTAGCAGTAAACAGAAGGAACCCAAAGGTCTGAAGATCCTGAGTCAAAAAGAACAGTGAAATTTTGTGGAGGAGTTCCTATTAAAAGTGTTCCATAATATTGAGCATCTTCAAAATTGGTAAGGGCAACATCTGACATTTGAAGGAATTTTCTGCTGTAGCTTTGAATTTTTTTGAAGTGGGAGTAAGCGAGTTCTGGTGTATCATAAACCGAGTAAACTGGAATTGTTATAGCTGACAACGCAACTCCAATTGTTATGAAGGCAATAAATGCTTTCATCATATTTATTTCACCACAGGAAAATCAATGTGAAAACTGATGAAAATTTACTTCCATCAACGAAATTAATTAATTGTGTAAATCAAGAGTATAATTAAAAGAGAAATTAAGTGAAATGGTTGTTAGCTTAAGATGAGGCTGGGATTGCAGTTGCAAAGCCTAGTCTTTTATTTCCCATATCAAATAGAGTGTAATAAGTGCTGATGAAAAGATCTCCCAAAATAATGGTGTTTGCAAGTGGAGTGCCTGAAAAATCTTCTGCTTGCCATCCATTGATGCACTGTGTTTGACCTTCAGAAGTGACTTGCCAAACGTAATTTTGAGGAGTCAAAAGGAAATTGGTGCCATCGATCGTGACAGTCACGTTAGGAAGCTTGGCAAGATTTGAACAGTTCTCTTTAACTGTAGGGATTTTAGCAAGAATCTGATTGACAATTGTTTGATCTCCGACAAGAAGAGTTGTCCCAGTGTCTAAAATTCCTTGCATGCTTGAAACCGTAACTTTTGTTGTTCCTACTGTGATGTAGTCAAGGCTAATCAGCCAATAAGTTTGGGACAATAAATTGTGGTAAGTCCAGTCGTTCTTTGATAGAGTTGGATCAAAACCTCCGAGAGTCAAAACGCTGCCAGTCTGCAAATCTCCAGAAGTCAAATAAAACCCAAAGGAATTATTAGTTCCCAGAGCACCAGTAGCGAACAATTTTGAAAACCCAAGTGAGCATTGATCGCAGGCAAGTGAAGGCCAGGCCATCCCAAGAAGTCCGTCGTTTTTATCTGAACCCCATTCAGAGCCAGGCATATAGGTGATTTCTCCAAAGGTGACGTTTGGAATGACGTAGCCACCCCAAGTCAGAGTGTCCATTGAGAGGAATCCTGAGACTTCGCCTTGCCCATAGTCAAAAGCAACCTTTTTACCATTAGCGACATAGGTGGTGGATTTGCTGTGGTTGTATTGATTGTGGAGATGGCAAGTGGTTGAATAGCAGGAGCTTGAAGGAACCCAGATATCAGAAGATCCGGTATCGAAGGTCAGCAAAAAGTTCTGAGGTGGAGTTCCAATTGTAACTGGCCCGTAGTATTGGGCATCTAGGTAATTGGTTAGAGGAACATTGGAGTTTTTGACCAATTGCTCGCGCACTTTGAGTCTCTTGAAGTGAGCGTATGCAGCATCAGGAGTGTCATAAATTGAGAAAATTGGGATTGAGACCTGGGAGAAAACAAGCCCAATAAAGCACAAGCAAATAAAGGCTTTCATATTATAATTATTTCACCAATAATATGGGTTTAGGTGATTTAAAAGGAAATGCGAAATCGATAGAGATAAGAAGGAAGGGAAAATAGAACCAAAATAAGTGATTAAGTGTTTGGTGTGGCTAGTTAAAAAATGTTGAAAAAATTTATCAAATCTATTAATTAAAATGAATCAAAAATTTAAAAGTAAAGCTGGGGGAGACAAGTGAGGAAAGCATGTTAAATATTTTGATATAAATTTCTTAAAAGAGATTTTTTGATTAATTTTTTCTTTTTAAAGTGCCACTGAACACTATTCTCATGTATTTATTAAAATTAAACATTTTTCAAAACTATCATAAATAAATAAAGATCGAATCATGAAAATCTTTATTAATTACTAAAATATAAAGTAATTTTAAATTGATTTGAGTGAGGATCTATAAGCAAATCTTTTACATTGCATGAGTTAATTTTTAAAAATCTTAATTTAATAATTTAGGCTCTTTGGGCCACTCTTTGGCATTTGCCATAGAATAATATTAATTTGGGCTCTTTGGAATGATTAAAATCCAAGAAGAATGTCATATCGATATTCATATTTTTTGTTTAAATCGTAATCAATATATTGAATGCACGCTAGATGGCTGGAATTAAAAAAATTGAGAGTTTTCTTTATTATCTTATTTATAAAATAATCAATTTTGAATTTCTGGTGTCTTGAATCGCAGCCTAAAAACCCAATAATTTTCAGCATTTAATATCGCTATTCAGCATACAATTTTCAGACATGGCATTTAATTTTTTTTTTTGCTACTAAATTCAATAGCTTTTTTATGAGACCTTGAGTTGAGAATATATTATTTCATAATAGATCTAATCCGACGAAAATCTTTAATTATAATTGATTCTATTAGTTATTTAACTTCAGGGTATCAGACAGCTACTATGAGTTCAAACTTTCAAATTTAAGCTCACT
>CATKHM010001100.1:0-11277 GCA_949751825.1 Blepharisma undulans | reverse complement strand
ACCTGAGGATTAGCCAAAAAGCACAGAGCTATAATTTTGGATATCAAAGAGGCATATTTTCAACTATTTGTGTAGGGCCAGATCCAAAAGTATTGGGGCTTGGCACGTTGTCTGGATATTTGTTATTATATGATCTTAGATTCAATTCTTTATGCTGCAGTTATTCACACTCAAAGGAAGAAGGATTTTTAAGCATGCAAGGGTTTATACCAGATCCTAAGTGCACATTTAATACTGAAGGGGATGGGACTCCTTATATAGCTGCTGCAAACGGATCTGATATCGTGATGTGGAACATTCAGACAGGAAGGGCATCATTAATTCTTACACAAGCTTCAGATATTCCTATTTGTGTTCCTTATCTTCAGCCTGAAACTGGCACAGTGCCAAGTATGCTGGCTTCAAAAGGTTTTAATGAAAAACCAAAACTCCCTACAAATGACGTCTTCAGACAAAATTTCATTAACAAGCACAGCGAATATACAGCAAAATCCATCAACTACATCCAAAACTGGGCAAATTTTAGCCATAGACTGAGAAAAGTGTTTGAAAATCCTCGAACAGTTCGCAAGGTTTTAAGCCCTATGGGGGGCGTTTTCAACGCTCCGTTCTTACTTTCAGCTGGACATGACTCAATGATTCGTTTCTGGGACCTAGGAAACCCTCAAAAGTCTACAATACTTGGACAAGATGGTAGTTTCAAAGCAAATTTCTCCTCACAAATGCTTCCAGATATCCTCGTTATCCAAGAGGGTCCTATATTTTCAAATTCTCATCCTTATTCGCCAATTTTTTCATCAATAAAACGACGTGAGTTTGACGACATTCCTCCAAATCGCAAAATTGCTCACACTGACGCTATCCTTGACATGGCTTTGGTTCTCAAACAAAGGGCTCCACTTCTGCTGACTGCTTCAAGAGATGGCACAATTAGAGCTTGGAATTAATAAAAAATGGGAAAACGACTAATTTTAATTTTTATCGTCGCGTACACATCAGCATTGTTTTGTTCACAGATTGATATTGGCTCTGACAATGGGAAAATCGGAGATATTGTGTCATCTGGCGTTATACAGCCTGGGTGGACTTTTCAAAATGCTGCTTACAAATCTCCCCCAAGTGAAGCAATAATTTATTTTTATGTGCGAGGGTTAGAACTTATAAGCCCTGATTTTGAATCAATTGAATTTCACCATGAAGATGAATTAAAACCTGACGACCACAAGTGGGTTTGGATGAATGTTACAAAAGATGAGAAAATTTCAGGACTATTCAGTGAATACACAGTGTATAAGGTAGAACAGGAGTGTTTGAACCGGGAAGGAGGGACAACTTTGCATATGAATGTTACATTTTTGGCTTCTGGATGTGATCCGATTAGTGTAAATTGGCTGAAAGTTTGTGGCCAGCCAACAGCAACGAGAACTGGTCTGTCAATTGGTTTTGGGGAAAATTCAGCTGAACTTGCTTATGATGGTGTTCCAACTTTATTATTTGACGGAAATACAAAATATGATTCCTACACAGTTCCTAGTGATTCTGATGATATTTTAGTATATCTTTATATGACTGATGACATTACAAAAACTTTCCTTAATAGTCCTTATATCATTACTGACCATGAAGTTATGTATCCTACACTTAATGGGAGTGCAATGAGAGGAGGGTGGCTGGACACAGAAAGAAAAGAATTACAAATCAATTTTAATTGTCTTATCGATGATGGAATTAAAGAAGAGCTAGTATTAGTAATTGAAATCCCATACTTTCATGATATTGAATTGCATTTCTTCAAGAAGTGTGGAAATATCAAAAAAAGCAAAAGCAAAATTGGTTGGGGTACAATTTTCTTTCTTTTGGGTGCTGGAGGTGCTCTATGGCTACTATGGTATATGTACAATCAAAAAGTGAAAGGAGAAAGCATGTGTGAAGATTCATGTGGAGAATCATGCGGAGAAGCTTTCTCAGGGCTTTGGAGTTGACTTAAAAGCCGTAAGCCACAATTAAATGTTTTGAAAAAGCCAGCACTGGATAAAGAACTTGGGTCATATGAAGGCGATGATGGAAAAGTAGGGTTTAATGTCCACTCTCAATACGGAACTGTTTAATTTCTACTTAACACTAGGATTCTAGAATTTATACATTAACTCTTAAATTACCTCTAAGGCCAAATAATCCTATTGCTGAGCACGCATCAGTTGCTTTTGAAAGTTTGATCATTTTCGATACTTCTTCAAGTATTTTTTGATCCTGTGGGTTTTTAAGTGTTGTTGAAGCTTCTTCAATATCCTTATAAATACTTTTTATTTTTCTTTCTAAAGGTTTCCCTATAAGTGCACACTGTGACATGCTCTTCGAATTTTCAAGTAAAACTCTCAGATCTATTTCTTTATTTTTTTGAAAATTATCGACTTCAAATTGAATGATTTTTTGCATCCTTTTAAAAGTATCACACACTTCATTCATAGCAGGGAGGACTTTTTCTAAGTGACAAATCATATCTTCCCAGTATCTTGCTGCCTCTTTCCCTTCTGAACCTAAACTATCCGTTTTGAATTCAATAAAGGGAAATCGGGACAGAAAACTATATGCGCAGTCGTTGTTTCTACAGTCCGATAAAATTGCTAGTAAAAGAACTGTCACTGACATTTGAAAAGTTGGGCAGCTACACCTGACGCAAAAACATCTGGAAAACTTCAAAATTGCATCGTAGGCTTTTAGTAGTGAGGCAACATTTTCTTCGAGTTCTGACACTTTTGGTAATATATGAGAAAGAAAAGAGTCGAAATTAAGAATCCCTGTTTTTTTGATAGAAAAGTAGATCATGTTACGGTAACTTGAAGGCTCAATTTTTAATCGGAGGGTTTCACGTTTAGCATATCTTGCAGCAGCGCGATAGGATTTATCATCCAGTATTTTTAATTGAAAGCTCACTGCTTCATTCACATATGTGATAGAATAATAATTCAAAGGATCTGACTGTGGGCAATATTTGTTGGCTTTAGAATTTATCATGGTATCAAGAGATAAAAAGGAATCTGGAACTGAGCGCAGGTAGAATTTGCGATCCCCTGCAATAACTTCAATTTTAGATGGATAGTTTTCTTGCTTTAATTTTAGACAACTTATACCCATTTATTGTATATTAAAATATTGGAATACTTATACTAAACTGTGTAATAATCATTATAATAGGAAACGATTTGGTCACCTGAGACAATGATTAAAACAAAAGATCAATTTTTATATAATTTTCTTTAAGCATCATAATTGAAAAATTTGAATTATACTTGAAGCCATTTATAATGGCGTTTATCTCATTTAGTTCTCATGTTTTTAAATAAATATCACTTTTTAAAATATTTGAGAAGGGATTGAAATTTACAAAATCTATGGGGTTTTATGAAATAATAATAGCAATTATAATAAAATACGTCATCATGAGATATAAAAAGGATTCCGCATCCGGGACTCGAACCCGGGTCTTCAGGGTGAAGGCCTGATATCCTAACCAGCTAGACAAATGCGGAGTAAATGTTAATTATCCTATTGATATTAATAGTAGATCCCTAACACGAATGATAAACCTGAAATTGCTCAATTAATTTTTTATATCCATATTGCCTTATCCTCAAAAATCTAATCTTTATATTTTTCTTACTCCGAAACATTTAACTATAATTAAATTCTACGCATTTGACTTTCTATTTGTACTTTTCATTAAAATATGAAATCAATGCATTTTTTGTTTTAGACTCATCTGGCTCATGAACAAAATTCCCTCACCGATTCTCACTATTATTCTATCCATCTCTGGCCCTTTTCACAGCATCTTAAGGTTCACCAGAGTCTGTAAAAAGTGACGAAATTTAATATCAAAGGCTTATCATTATGTTTCATTTCAAGGATCGCTTGAACCAAAATTCTTCCCAGGAAGCATTGATATAAGAATAGCTCTTTCCAAGTTTCTCAGCGGATGAAAAATCTTTCACTTGGACCTAAAAAATGTATATATTGTAGATGTTGACTTTCTTGCAAAAATCATTGTATCGCAACCTCAAATGATATCTCTGGATCTCTCAAACAATAAAATCAATTTAGAGAATTTTTTGCTTGCTATTGAAGAGTTAAATGTTGATTTATCCTATGAAGAGTCTCTGGCTAAACCAATTTCTATTCTTGAAATACTAAAAATTACAAACAATAAAACTAATGATCTGAGGTTTGATTTACTTGTCAAAATTTTCCCAAATTTAAAACAATTATATGCTGGAAATACAGAAATTTCTCCATATGACTTAAAAATTTTAATAGAAAATTCAAGTAAAATAGAAATTCTAGACATCAGCAATTGCCCGAAAATAGATGCGCTTGATGAATTCTCTTTCGATCTAAATATTAAAGTAAAAGCTCTTACACTTAAAAAGCTTTTTATTTCCACAACAAAATCTAATATAAAAACAATAGAACTACTGAAAAAGAGAGGATTAACTATTATTGAAACAACAATAGGGAAACTTTTGCATGATTTTAAAGCAAATGACGATATACAAGAAATTGAAAATATGTTAAAGCAAGGCTTAGATGTAAATTTAATGAGCGAAAAAAATAATGAAGATGTCTGGTCATATCCACAAATGGAAATCATAAGAGAAATAAAAAACCAAGAGTTATTGATAAATCTTTTTAGAGTCATGATAAGATACGGCCTGGATTTAAGCCATCATTCTCATTTATTTGAAAAAACTCTTGTAAATTCAGCAATAAATTTTGATCACAATGAATTATTGAAGATTTTTATTAATAGTGGCGCTGATTTATGTCCTGTTCCTTATGGAGAGCTTATGGAAATTTTAAGAGGAAGAAATGATCATCATGGCTTTACTTCTCGAGTAGAAATTTCTGACTGAGTTGAAAAGCCAGCAGCTACTTTTGCAGCTCATAAAGGAAACTGGCAATTTTGTGAGCTTTTCTTCGAGTTTGGACTGGAAAAGATTGATTTTTATAAGTCAAAGCATTGCAATCCTGTCTGCAGTGCTGCAGTTGACGGAAACATTGAACTCTTCGGATATCTGGTTATTAATAAATTTCCATATTACAAATGTCCACAGCATAGAAATTATCTTATTGAAAACTATTCCATTGTTGAGATCGCTATAAGTGAAGATTATTTAAAATTAGCAAAAATCCCACTATGAATGACTTATGAAGCGTCACGATTTTACACAGTTCATCAGCATGAGTCTCAGGCTATTAGATTGCTTGAATTTATCATTCATTTGGATATTAAAAACCAAGAAACAAAGCTTTTATATTCAGATCGACGCTATAAAATGGTAAACATCTATTGCAAACCTCTTGTGTGTTTAGCTGTTCAATATAAAAGCTATAAAGTGTTATCCTGACTATTGGAATATGGATTTGACATAAATTCTGAAGATGAATTTGGATGAACTGGGTTTATGTTAGCAGCTGATGCAGGAAACTATGAAATTCTTTCATATTTGTATAAGCATGGGGCCAATATAAATAAAGTAAACCAAAGAGGACAGACTTCTCTGCATCTTGCAGCTGAAAATGGCCATACAGAAGTTGTCGAAGAGCTGATCAGATTAAATGCAGATCTATCTCCAACATCGAATGAAAAAAGCACGCCTCTGGATTTTGCAATGATTAATCAAAGGACTGTTATAAAAGACATCCTTTTGGCACATGGAGCAGTTTATGGAAAAAATGAGAAAAAGTTATGTGAAACGTTTTAATTTTTTTATCATAGTTATCAGGATATTTAATATAATACCAAATAACCAATAACTTAATTTAATATATCATATTATTTTCATTAATATAATTGCTAATACTATTATCTTATTCTTATCAATATAACTGTAAAATCATCACACAAGATATCTTACATCGGTATTCAAAATATTTAAAAACATAACTTATAAATGGAAAAAGTCCCAGTCCCAGTTCTTTCTTTAATTCTCAGCACAGTAGGCTCATTCAATGAGATAGTTCAGCTTTCATTGGTGTGTAAGAAGTGAAAGCATGCTATCGAACTTGCAGATCACTATTTTTCATTCCAAGCATCGCGAAATCCAAAAACTCAGCCAGGAAATCTTCATGCATGAACAGTGACCCGTTTATTTGATAAATGCGGAGATCATCTAACTCCTTGAAAGCTATCTTCTCTTGATTTGCGCAATATAAACATAAGCGAGAATGAATTATCGAAAATTATAATACAACAGCCTAGATTGCTGAAACTTAATCTCACAAATAACAATATCAGCTTGGGGCAGCTGTGGAGTTCTGTTTATACTTATAAAGCTGATTTGCAGTCAAAGAGCTCTGAAGATGTTGAGTTTTCACTTGAGGAGTTGCGGTTTTCCAATAATCGAAATTCATTTTTAGGTTATGAAAGTCTGATAAAAACTTTCACTAATCTAAAAAGGCTTTATGCGGGAAACACAAATACCACGCTTCTGAATTTCAAAGACATCCTCAGGTGCCTTAAAAAGCTTGAAATTCTTGATGTGATGTACTGCCCAATGCTTGAACATTTAGACGTGATTTTTAACGAACTAAAAGAATGCTTATCTGGTACTCAGCTTAAGGTGATTTTTGTGACAGATGTCTTACCAAAAGTAATTGAATTTTTGATGGGATGCGGAATTGAAATTGTTGATGTGAGCATAGGAGAAATGCTTTATGAGATCAAAGAAGAAGCTGATTTACAACGATTGGAAGAATGGCTTGATTTCGGAGGGGATGTCGATTTAATGTGCCATCCTTCTAATAATTCAGGACAAGTTGTGTATGTGCGAAATTATACACAGAAGAAGTTTATTAAGGGAGAGGATGTCGATTCAATGTGCCATCCTTCTGATAATTTAGGACAAGATATGTGAAATTATACACAGCAGTTTATTAAGGAAGAGGGTGTCGATTTAATGTGCCGTCCTTCTAATAATTTAGGACAAGATGTGTGAAATTATCCACAGATGCAGTTTATCAGGCACAATACAGATGAAAATTTATTAGTAGAAACTTTTAGGATTATGATTAGGCATGGATTAGATTTATGCTACCATTCAAATGATTATGAAAAAACACTGCTAAATGTAGCTATTTCTGCAGGATATACAGGACTTGCAGATTTGCTGATAAGATGTGGAGCTGATATTTGCCCTGTGATATTTTCTGATGGCTCAGAAATCCCAGCAACTACTTTTGCAGCATCTAAAGGCGATATTTCTATTTTTCAGTTATTTTTTGACCATCGACTCCAAACAAAAAATTTTTATAATGAAAAATATTGCAACCCTGTATGTGCAGCTGCAAACAGCGGGAAAAAGGAAATGTTTAGTTTTCTAATAGAAAATTCAGTTCCTCTATTTAAATGCTCCCACCATCCAAATATTTTGATATCAAGCCCAGAAATTCTTGATATGGCATTATCGCCAGAATACTCTGAAGTTTTTACATTTCCTGAAGATTTAATGTATGAAGCTGCGCAATTCTATACAATAAAAAAACGAGAAGATTTAGTACTAATGATAATCGATCATTTATTGCCAAAAGGAATTTTAGATTTAGAGAAGTCAATTTTAGTGAATTCTCAAGGAAAAATGGGTTCAAAAATTCCAGTTATTGGAAATGAGTGCCATAAGCCTTTGATGGTATTGGCAGCTGAAAGAAATTGCCAAAAATTGCTGAAAAAACTAGTAGAGTATGAATTTGATGTAAATAGTGAAGATTATTTTGGATGAACTGCATTAATTTCAGCTTCTTCATGTGGACACTCTGGCTTGTTGCCTTTTTTGTGTCAGCATGAAGCTCTTATCAATAAAAGGGATAAATCAGCAAGGACTGCTTTGCATCAAGCTGCACATAATGGTCATACACAAGTGGCTTCAGAATTGATACATTTTGGGGCAGCATTGTCACCTGTTTGTGATGGAGGATACACACCTCTGGATTTAGCAGATTTGAACAAAAAAACTGAAGTGTCAGAGTTGTTGAAACAGAATGGAGCAGTGCATGGAATTAAAGCAAAAAGATTTTGTGAACTGTTTTAGTTTAAATTACTCATAAAATTAATTCTTCTGAATAAGATTAGCGATAATAATATTCATAATTCTTTTTACCGCATCTACGTTCAGTGTATTCTCAAATCATAAGCTAAAAATTACTCAATATGTGCCATATTTATTATATTTAATAAATTTAACTTCTTTATGCTATATATTAATAAAGCCAGGATCGCATAATTCTTGTTTATGCTAGAGTAAAGAATTAATCTTCATTGCCTATAAAAATAACACTATAAGAAAATGGTACAAATAAAGACTAATGGAAGACTTGTCTACGAACGAGCGAAATTTCATACAGCTCGCAATTAAAGAATCAAAGCAGAGACTTGATGGGCGTGGCCTATATGATTATAGAAAACTTTCAGTACAATTTCACAACAAGCGTGGAAACTGTGAAGTTGCATTAGGAGATACCTTGGTATATGCTTGTGTCAATGCCTTCGTAGACAAACCATATCCAGATCGTCCACATGAAGGATTTTTCACATTTACTGTGAATTTTTTGCCTATGGCTCACCCAAATTTCGAACAAATACTAGGCTCAACCTTGACAAACAAAAATCGACGAATAAGGAATGAAATTTCCCAAGAAATTGAGCGATTGATGGAAAAAACCCTGAAGCGAGCTAACGCATTAAATGTTGAGTCATTATGCATCTACACAGGCAAATATGCCTGAAATATCCAAGTTCACATACATATTTTATCTCACAATGGAAATTTGCTTGATGCATGCACAATTGCAGCATTGTTAAGCCTTTCTCACACTCGTATTCCAGAAACAAAAATTCTTCCTAATGGCGAAATTCAATTTCTACCGAAATTTAAGCCACTTAGCTTGCATTTTCTTCCAATCTGCATCACATTTGGATTTTTATCTGATGGAACCATAATACTTGATCCTTTAATAAAGGAAGAGTCAGTCTTAGAAGGTCGTTTGATGATAAGCATGAACATCTATGGGGATATTCTGACACTGCAAAAAACTGGAGCAGCTTGTGTTGGCGCATCATTGCTTATGGAGTGTATTGAAGTAGCAAGGCTCAAAGTAAAAGACATTACAAAAAGCATCAGGACTGCGTTAGAGGCCGCAAAAGATATAGAGCCAGAACAGTATGAAATTAACACTCAAAGAGCTGACAGATTAATAGAAGATTTAGTATAAAGTTAAAAATTAAATGGATTTCTCAAGGAAATCGATACAGAAGTATTACAGAGATGAGAGTATGCCTTCTCATATAAAATCATTTTCAGTGGAATTGCCAGAGCTTATTTCTCCAAGATCATTTAACGCAGGATCTATGTTTAATCACAAAGAAGGAAATTTAACACCTTTAAAGGATTTTATGAAAAGACGAAAATATATCCAGGCTATGATATCTCCAGAAGACATTTCACATAATCATGGTGAAATTAGTCCTATTGATATTCATTCCAAAAATTATTTTGAATTCCAAAAGAAAAAGAAAAATATGCATCGAAAAATAATGAGATTAAAACTTCCAACCATCACTTACTTAAAATAATGTATTTTTTGGAAATTTTTAAGCCTTTTTATAATAAGGTGATAGATCTTATATTTAAATAGAAAATCGCCTTGAAAAATTTTAAAAAACTGCAGAGGCTATAATAATTTAAGGCCATTTAAATTAAGCTTAATCTCTCCATCCTATAAAGTTTCCTGAAGTCTGAGCAGCAACATGGTCAATTTTTGCCTTTCTTGATACCGAGTTATCTTCCGTATCTCCTTGCCAAGTAAAGAAATCAGTAGATTTTCTAAATAATTCTTACAAGTGGTCAAGCTCTCTCACTTCAGTTTGAGTCTTTTTCTCAGGATTCCATACCGTCAACTCTCCATTATCCTGATAAGTTGGCTTAGCTTTACCTTTGTGAGTCACATACATTCCAGTTCCAACTTTATCCAATTCTTTTTGCAATAGTTCTTCTTTCATTTTTTCCTTAGTAACCGATGTTCCTTGGACTACATTTGGGTTGCTCAAATATCTAAATGTATTTGGGTCTTTCTGATTAGGATTCCCTGCCAATCTTGTAGTTGCTTCGTCTTGGTTTAGTGAATTAAATATGCATCTCCCTATTCTTTGGTACCCAACAGATTTAGTGGTTTCATGCTCTCTTATATCTCTTTCAAGTTCCAATGTAATTGGGACATGCTTTTCCGACAAATAGTTCATAAACTCAGACCTTTCCATTCCTCCACACGAGTAAAGCTTTATTTTATCAGACAGTTCATCATAATTTATGTCTTTAATTGAAGACTCTGGGTTATCGATTTTTGGCTTTGTAAGTCGCTGAGAACCCAAAGTGGTCAAAGAGTTCGAGCTGAGGAACCTTTGACAGCGAGGATTATCGAAAAACCCTGATTGAGAAGTTTCTTGAGGAGCTCGAACTGTATTAAGCAGTTCAGTATAGGTGCGATGAGGGTTTTCTAAAACTTTGTCGAATTTATTGTTAGGTTTGAACTGTGGGTCTTCACGAATGGCTTGCGAGAACTTGTCTTTGGTCAAAGAGCCTGATTCAAGGTTTTGGTAAAGCTCACGGAACTTGAGAAGTTGATCGCCACAGAGGCTTGTTGTAGAGGAACGGCTACTGGTGGTGCTTTCAGCTTTGAGCTGTTTTAAGAGGCGACCAAGTGTTAAATTAGAAGAACTCACACGATCATTGAATTGGTTGTTGATCTTGTTAGGGTTTGGGTCTGCTTTCATATTATTCTATCTCCATCAATGGTTATTTTTTTGGCTGTCTCTTAATTCAAATTGCTGTGAAAAAGTAGATGCAAAAATAAGAAAATTGAATAAATGAGTAATAATCTATCTAATAGTGCAAGAAATTTTGAATGAAGATTAATTGTAAGAGTTGTAACAGAAATAAACAAGTTTCAATTATCGTCAGAATAATGCTGGCTTAATTAAAAAATTAATTCTTTAGCTTTGAAAAACAATAAAAATATTTCCATAATGACTTTGGAGTAGAAAAACAATCATGGATGACAATTCAGCTCAAGCCAAAGTTGTTCTGCTTGGAGAAGCAGGCGTTGGTAAATCTAGCATTGTATTGCGATTTGTAGCAGATACTTATCACAGTGACATAGAGCCCACGATAGGAGCTTCATTTCTTTCAAAAATCGTGAATCTGAGTGAAGGGACTATAAAATTTGGCA